>JADRCC010268845.1:959-12631 GCA_019843855.1 Hylomyscus alleni | reverse complement strand
TTTTTTTATAACTAAGAAAACTGAGGTTTAGAGGTGTTAGTAAATAAGCCAAGGTCTTCTAAGTATGTGGTCACAGAGCTTGTAGTATTGTGAAGATGTACTTACAGGAATTCTTTTAAAACTATTTTTTATATTATATTTACATCATTCCTCCCTCTTTTTCTTCCCTTCAAACCTTCCCATGTACCCCCAACTTGCTTTTTTTCAAATTCCTGGCCTCTTTTTCTTAATTGTTCCCTCCCCCCACATATACTTGTATATACATGTAGATATATTCATAAATGCATAAATATAACCTTATTTTACATTTATATTGTATTACTTGTGTATATATGACTTGGGATTGACTGTTTAGTATTGGATAATGAGTTAGTATGGTCTTTTTATCCTGGAGAAGACTATTTCTCCTACTCTTGCCATTTTGTAGTTGCCTGTAGTTCTCTGTCCAGGGTGGGGGGCCTCTTAAGCTCTTTTCATGTCACAGGTCTATTGCTGTCATTGTTTTTTAGCTCATATTCAGCCTGCCGTGTTGGTGAGATTTTTAAATGGGTATAGCTTCTGACATTTTTTTTTGGAGACACAAACTATACTGCAAACTTTTTGTTCCTCTGGCTCTTGAATCTTTCCCACTCGTGCTTCCAAAATGATCCCCAAACCTTAGGTGTAGGACTTGTGCCATGGTTGTGTCATTGAGAGAGGGCTCTACAACTCTGTGTTTTAATGTGTTGTGGTTTTCTTTATTGTTCTCTGTCTATTGCAAAGAGAAGTTTCGCTGATGAGGAGTGAGGGCTACCCTATCTATGGATGAGCACACAGATTTAGAATTTAGTTAGGGAATATGCTGGTTTAGTAAAGTGGTGACTGTAAATTCTCCTCCAAGACCCATGAGTTCCCTTGTCCTAGGTAGTTAGCTAGGTTTCAAGAACCAGGCACGATTTCCCTTCTGTTGAGCAGGTCTTAAGTCCAATTAGAGATTGATTGGCAACCTTGAAGGTACACGAGCCATTACTGTGCCTGTAGGGTTATTGTGTCATGTTAATAATGTGGTTCATAGTTGTCATAGCTTGGTAAGACTGTTGGTTGCTACATGGGGTCCTCTGGTACAATGAAACTAAGACTAATAGTTCTGTTGGTGACATCTACTGTTACTACATCTTAAATCATGTCTGACTTCTACATTTCTGCTTAGAAAATGGACTCAAAGCCTTCTTGTCATAAGGGCTCTGTGACAATGACATATCTTCTCAGGATGGTAGCTTTTAGGTCAGATTCAACTCCTGGGCTTCTGTACCATCTGCTTGAGGTACATGGTATCTTCAGCAATAGGGACTTTCCTTTCGGATTTCTAGGAATTCTTAACTATATCTCTAGTGGTTGAAGAAAAAGTTCTTCTAGGAACTAGAGAAATCATTAATGGCAAGTTTGTCCAAATGGGATATTCTACTCTTGAAAGCCTCAAGGAGAGATCCCCATAACGCCTTTGGAAATAATGAAATGCTTCCTACCCCTATGTCAAGAAGGCTTTGAGTCCATTTTCCAACTAGAAATGTAGCAGTCAGACATGATTTAAGATATAGTAACAATGGCTATCACTCCCTGAACTATTTATGTCTGAAACATACATTTCATAAGTATTATCTCATTTACCTAGATAGAGCTCCCCTGCAAGATGAATACCACTTGCCTATATGTACACATGTAAATTGATCTTTAAGGGGTATGAACTAGCTACGTCACATGTATTGGGGAGATAGAAGTCTGGGTATATGTGAACAAAGCACATAACTAGACAATGGATTTGTAGTTCAGGACAGAATAGTACTCTGGGACTCTTACCCTTTCTTCCCATTGGGTCAAGACTTGAACACAACAGCTTGAAGAACTCATGAGAACCAGCCCTGTAAATACAGAATGACCACAAGTGGCAAACACAGTTATAGAGAAAGCCAACACTATTCCCACTGAACTCAGAGCCACTACAAACAGAAATTAAAGACAAGGAGGCGGAGGGAGGGAAAGTCCCTGCTGCAAATGAGGTCATTTTGACAGTGAAATGTTCTCAGTAATCCATGAAGAAAGCTGAGTAGATCTCAGAAACAGAATAAGAAGCACCCTCATGACAAATCCCTTCCCTAGTGACATTTCCCTGAAACATCACTTATTGTTTAGTTTAATAGATTCCAAAATAATAAGGAAGTATAAAATCCACCAAGCTGTATTGATGGGAAGGTAAAGGATTACCAATAGTGATTGGGTTTCAGCTGACTGAAGTATGAGGAAACCAAACCAAGCACATCATCATTAAGGGAATAGATATAAATCTGACCTTGGATTTTACCACAAAGTTCAAGCAAGCCTGGCCTACTCCATGTTTGTTTGCCACCAATGGTTTGACTCATTTACTTATCTTCTATCTATTTACTTATTTATTTACTTACTTAATGGCTTCCACTGCTTACTGAAAGCTAACAATGACAGTAGATCTTTTTCTGGGAATCTAGCAAGTTTAAATTGCATAATGACGTGATATCAGTGGACTTGAGAGATAGGGTCAGAGATAGGAAATGAATGAGAGTTGGCCAGAGCTCTGCCCACTCATGTTGCCGCTGCGTGGGATGAAGGGCAGCCAAAACACTCCCTGGAGTCCTATAGAAAGGACCAAGTTTGTGTCTTTTCAAAACCGTATCAAAGCCACAGTCCTCAGAGTGATGGCATTTGCGATTTGGAGATAATTAAGTTTATATGAGGTTATGAGAATAATATTTGTATGGTAATATTATTATCCTCAAAAGAAGAGAGTGACCAGGTCCTACTCTTCCTTTTTCTATGCCCCTTCCCACACACAAGGCTACAGCAAGACAGTGGCCGCACATGAAAGTCTAGTTGCAAAACTGTGAGAAATAAATTTATGTTGTTTAAGCCTTAGCATTTGTAATAATTTATTATGGAAGAAGCCTGAGATTAAAAAAGACAAAGTGGCCTTAAGTGTTTGCTAGCATGAATTAGGCAGGTTCCTTAGAGGAAAAGAATCTATAAACTCTGTATGTATGTGTGTGTGTGTGTGTGTGTGTGTGTGTGTGTGTGTAAAAGTAATTCATTAAATTGGTTTATATAATAGGATTTGGGTAACTGAACAATGCTTATCTGCTCACCAGTGAAGCTTAGCACCTTGCAGCTGCTGAGTCCACAAAACTGGATACCACAGCTGCCCCATTCCAGTGGTGAAAACTAGAGAGTTGCTGGTGTGCAGTTAGCATTGGAATCCTGAAGGACGTGGAGTCTTATATAAGTGGGCAATGGCAACAGCAAGACATGTGCTTGTTGAGGGAGGAGAAAAATGGAGTCAGGTGCTCACTGACTCTCTCTGTGTCTTTATATGTTGAAGATGTTCCTCTGGCATCTTCACATTTGGGCCACCTATTGGAAGTTGCCCACTTTGCTGGCAGTTCTTTCTTCCTCACGAAATTCTCTTTGGAAATGCTCTCAAAGACATCTCTAGAGGGATGTTCTCTTAGCAATTCTAAATACCCTCAAACTGACCATCAATGCCTCTCAAAACACAGCCTATTCCTGTTTGGTCGCTGGTACTCAGAATTGCCAAATGTCTTAGTCAGGGTTTCCATTGCTGTAAAGAGACACCATGACCAAGGCAACTCTTATAAAGGACAACATTTAATTGGGGCTGTCTTACTAGGGCTGAGGTTTAATCCTTTATCATTATGGCAATAAGAATGGCAGCATCCAGGAGGCATGTCACTGAGGGCAAACAGGAGTGAAGATGGGTACCTAGGAGGAATTTCTCAAAACTCACCCCCGAAGTGACACACGTCCTCCAACAAGGCCATACCTACTCCAACAAAGGCAACATTTATTTGGGGCTGGCTTACTGGTTCTGAGGTTCAGTCCAGTATCATTATGGCAGGAAGCATGGCAGCATCGAGGCAGGCATGGTGCAGGAGGAGCTGAGAATTCTACATCTTCATCTGAAGGCAGCCAGGAGAAGACTGACTTCTCAAAGCTCACCCCTCACCTCCTAATAGAGCCATTCCCTGGGCCAAGTGTATTCAAACAACCACACCAAACCTTACACTAATTTGGAAATATTACCCCCAACTCCCAAGTAAGTCCTAATGCGTAAAATAAGCATTTTAGGAGATAATTTTTTAAAAATCATTAAACTTTCAAGTGTATATCAAGCACCTACAAAACAGGTCATTTAAAGCACGTGCTTTGGATGGAGGAGCTGGTTAGAGCAAAGGCAGGACAAACAGCGAGGCACACAGTCTACACCAAATGCTAAGAAACAGAAACTTATGATGAAGTTACTGACAGCAAAGTCTTACCATGCCATCAACAGTAGCAGACATCAGTTCAGTCTAGTGGAGAAGGCATGGGAAAGGCCATGAGAATGAGCCATGTCTTAGAAGGGGGACTTCTTAATGAGGACGATATCAAAGTGTAGAAAAGGGGCATCCCTTGGATTCAGGGAAGTTGGCATGGATAGGATCAGAAAGCTGGGAATGGATATATTTGAATAGTGATGAATTGTCTGGTTTGGGGTGGTATGTGTGGTAGTACTTCAGCACAATTGGAGTTTTCTCATATAAATGTCTTCATCCATTCAGGGGAAGGTGGCATGCTAAAAAAACAAAACCAAAGTATGCAGTAATAAAGACCCCCATTTCTCATAAGACTACTGAAGATCAGTCTATAACCTCAAGACAGACATTTTAAGTATATTAATAGGACAACTGGGATAAACTTTGGGCTACATGTCTTAAGCCAATCTTGATTTCATAAGCCTCTACTGTTATTCTGTGTCCTAGAATACTTAAATGGGTTCATAAATATTGACCTTGGAACTGGCTAGTCTGAGAAACTCTCTAGTAAAAAAAAAAAAAAAAAAATCTCTTCACCACTGGCCTACTTTTGGCCTGCGAGTTAAGATCGAGATTGACTAAATACAAACCCACAATCATGTTGCTGGAGAGAAATGAGCCCCCGAAGATGAGAGTCGTGCCAGCTACATGTAGGTATGTGATGAACATGACCCTTTCAGTTGTCAGTCACCTCAGGGTGCCCTTAGTGTAGAGATCTGGCTTGCTCAGTCAAAGGCTTCTAGGACAGCCTGATGAATGGACTGAAAAAGAATAAGAACAGCCAACAAGGTTGGTCTAAGAATCAGTTCTGACTCTTCCCTGCCTTGACTTGCTCATGTTTTTACGATATTACCGCTTAACGGCTCAATCAGCCCAGTCCCGTTTTGTTTTTGCAACGACTCATTCCTACTAGACCGTTTCCATGTCAAATGCAGTTTGCTCTGGGAAATCTGAAATCATGTTTGGGAATAGGGATGAGTCAGAAAGGATAGAACCAGGAAATAAAAGGACTCTTAAACAATGAGGTGACCGGTGGATGTTTAAAAGATGTATGGAGAAGGAAGGGTCTGAGGGATGCATCAGGTTGTTTGTTCTCTTAACGAGCATCTAAAGAGCAGTCACCAGGTTCCAAGTGCTGGGATGGACACGGGGACTGTGCAGATACAAAGGCACATTCTTGCTCATAGAGAATTAGAACCCAGCTCTGTACACCAAGAGAGAGGAAACTTCCTTGAAAGTGGAATGTTCTGGCGAACACTGCTTTTTAAATATAAGTCTATGCCTAATCATGGCTTATGTACCTTGAAAAGCCCAGATTTTCCAAAACAAGCAAGCAAAACCAGAAAATGAAGGCAGAAGAGGACAAAGAAGAAGAAATGTAGAGAAAGAGGAGAAGAGGAAGGAGGATGTGACACGTATGCACGAGTATATACATGTATGTGTGCATCTATGCGTGCGTGTGCAGGTATGTATACCTTAAGTCTATGTGTTTGTGGATATGTCTACATGTCTATATATGTACATATATAAGTTTATATATTCTTGTGGGGGGAGTACTTATGTATGTGTGTGTAGTTTTGTGTATGTGGTTTGCATGCTCTTGGTTGTAAGTAGATGTGTGGATATTTGTTTATGTTTGTGTGTGTGAAAGAGCAGATGTGAATGTATGTGTGTGCTTGTGTGTATGAACACTTGTTATGTGTATATATAAGTGCATGTGTAGATCTGTATGTGTTTATGTGTATATTCATGGGTTTGAGAGCTTATTCATGTGTATACACAAATATGTATTTGTGTAAGTGCATTAGTATGTATATGTGTATGTTTGCATACATGTATATGTGTAGCAATGTCTCTATATATCTGTATATGTATGAGTGTGAACTCATATGTGTGCATTTGTATGCATGTGTTTTTGTATATATGTGCATATTTGTACACATCTCTGCAAGTAGATATGTTTGTTTTGGGTATACATGTCTCCATGTGTATGCATATCCATGTATATGTATATGTAATGGTGAGTATATATGAGTGTGTGTGTATATACATACATGTGTATTTAACTGTTTGCATGTGTATAGTTGTGTACATGTGTATATTCTATTTATTTGTGTGCATATATATTTATATATGCATATGTCTGTTTATATATTACATATATTCCTGTGTATTATGTATGAGGTTTTATTGTGTATATGTGTGTCTGTGAGCATGTAAATGTGTAAATATATGTGTAAATGACTTGCATGATGCACAGTATATGTACATGCGCATTATTTTATGTGTACATGTTTATATGTATGTGTTTGTGTGTGAATATGTGTAGGTAAATGTTTATGGGCATGTATGTATGCATGTGGATATGTCTGGGTGTGTGCATTCATGTGTGTATATTATCATGTACATGCGTGCATGCATGTGTGTGTTTGTACATATGTTTCCATGTTTGCATATCTGGGTATACATTTGTGTGTTTGTATTGAATATGTGTGGGCATATGTGCATATTAAGTGTGTATGGGAATATATGTTTATTCATATGCTTATGTGTGTTTGTGCCTATGTCTGTGTATATATTTATGCATATGTTGCTATATGTATGTATACCTATAAGTTTGTATGTGGCTGTTATATGTGTATGCTTGTATTTGTATGTACATGTTTATGTATATATGTATGTATGTATGTAGAAGTGTGTGTATAAGCAATGGTGAAATTAGCTTCCTAGAATTTTATCAAACATTTTTCATTTTTAGGGAGTATAAAGAGAATACAGTAATACCATCTAGTTGGCAGAAGACACGAGTAGGAGTTGACCATGTAAAAAGTCTGGTCAATCCGTTTCCATATGAAATTTAAGTAACTGATAACTACTGTACTGAATCTGTAGGTGGAACTTGATATGATGGTCATTCTGCAACATTAATCCTACCAATCCCTGAGCTTGGGAAATCTTTGCCACTTCTGGTATCTTTTTCAATTTCTCTCTCCAATGGGTTAAAGTTTTTATTATACAATTTTTTTACTTTGTTAAATTTATTTCAAGATTTGTTTCTTTTAGGCTCTTTTGATTAGGATTGTTTCTCTTATTTGATTCTTGGTACGTTTGTTCTTGGTAAAACAGAAAGAACAATGATTGGTGTGAGTTGATTTTGTAGCCTGAGACACCTGCTGAAAGTATTTAACAGTTGTAGAAGCTTCCGGGGAGTCTTTAGGGACTTTTAGGCATAGAATCATGTCTTCTGAAAATAAAAGTCCTTTGACTTCTTCCTTTCCTATTTGTCTACATTGATCTCTCTTGGTCTCCTTTTGCTCTAACAAATATTTCAAGGACTGTTTGAATAGAAATGGAGAGAGTGGGCATCCTTGTCGTGTCTCTCATGTTGGTGGAATGGGCATCCTTGTCATGTCTCTGATGTTGGTGGAATTGCTTTGAGTTTTTCTCCACATAGCATGATATTGTCTGTAGGCGTATTATATCTCGATTGCCTTTACGTTGAAATCTGTTCCTTGTATCCCTAGATTCTTCAAGACTTTTGTCATGAAAGAGTGTTGGATTGAAAACCCAAGTTGTGAAATTTCTTCTACAGTCCAGGCTTTTGAAAACCAACTGTATAGGCAAAGAATGGCTTCAGAGGAAGGCATTTCCCCAAACCAAATTCTGATCGATTAAATGTCAAGATTTAAAGAAAGAACTACTGGTTGTTTATTGAACTAAAGAACTAATCCTATTTCCCCTACTATAACTGCATATTTTTCTTTGAGAATATGAGTAAATTTAGAATCCCAGAGGTAGAGTGATTCAATCTCATTAGAAGTATTCTTTTTCTGTGTCTGCAGATATTACAAACAACTATCAGCAAATTAGTCATTCTATCAATGCCACACAAGAGATTTAAGATTTGGGGCTTTGAGGTGGTTTTTTTTTTGTTTTGTTTTTGTTTTTGTTTTTTTGTTTTGTTTTGTTTTAAGCTTATTTCAGGTGGCGAATGACTGACTGTTTTCAGCTCTTTGGAGAGCTCAACAGTTACTTCTTCGGTTCCTGATAGTTGATGGAAAACTGAGCTCTTGGAGGGAGATTTGGGGAGCATCCATTCTCCACCTGGGCTCCAGTTGATGTATGTCAGATTTGAAGGGATAGATTCATATCTGGCTAAGTGTGAGGGACAGTCAGAAATATAGAGAAGGCTGAACTCAGAACAAAATCTCAGGCCTGTCACACACGAGGAGGCTCAAGGCTGTCCACAGCCTGGTGAGGTGGAAGGCTTGGCATAGCTGAACACTGCTCTCAGACTGCTGCACATGCTATGATTCCTTCATTTGAATTTCCTTCCCTTTCCAGGATTTACTCATCACACACACAAAGGGCAATAAAATGCCATCCTGACCTACTGAAGGCCTGGGAGATAGGAAACTGTAGAAGATGAGCAGACATGGGATCACTGGGTGCCCACAGTGCTGAACTTGACATTCCCACTACTGCTTTCAATTAGAAAAAGACAGTCATTTAATACACACACACATACACACACACATACACACATACATACACACACATACACACACACACACTCACTCACATATACACTCCAAAGAGAGACAGAGACAGACAGATGGAGTCAGAAAGAAAAAGAGGCAGGCAGACAGATAGGCAGTTTAGTTAGATCGTAAGGACATGGTTCTGCCATTGCACCGTCCCAATTCACACTTTTCTTAAAGAAAAGTAATTCTTTGGAGCCAATTGTTCTGTCAGGATCTCTGCTTGTGCAGAGCATCCTGACATCTCAAAAGAACAAAAACAGTAGACACCTTCTTCTCAAGATTGTTTTAGGAGTATACTTTATACCAGGTATTGATCTAGGCACAGAGATCAGCAAAAAAATAAAAAATAAAAAATAAAAAAATAAAAAAAAAATGTTTTTTGTGGAGGCCAGTTAACACACCAGGGCTTGGATGTTTCTAGTGAATGCAAATAGATAATTTGGTTAGGAAAAAGATCATTAAGATTTTTAAAAAAGATTTATTATAGTTTTAACTCCCTTCTCCCCCCCGCATGTGTGTGTGTGTGTATGTGTGTGTGTGTGTGTGTGTGTGTGTGTGTGTGTCTAAGAAAGCTAAAAGAGGCCATTAGAACTCTAGTCCTCTGAAAGAACAACAAATACTCTTAACTGATATGCTATCTCTCTGGCCCCAAAGTTTTGGAGTAGAATTTCAAAGACTTAAATATGAAATCAATGCTCTGAACAACCTATAAGTTAGACTCAACTGTCTATCAGTCTTCTACAGATGAGAATGTTGAAGCATGGAGAGTTTAGAGAACCACTGAAGGCTATAGAGCTGGAAAGCAACAAGCAAGGGTTTGAACCCACACAGCCCAGACCTGAAGCCTATGCTCTTGTCCACAGGGCTGCCGTGGCAGTGTTTGTCCAGTTTACACTGATGCTGTGGTTCTGATTTTCCTTGTGTTATTATTTATCCAAAACTGTTTAGCGCCATTGCATATTGCTCTTGGAGGCTTTTGCTGTCTACGCTAATTTACTGGCTACCAACTGACAATACTTTCATCGTTTTTTGTCAAGTGGCCAGCTCCTCTGCTAGAGGGACAAGCTCTACTGGCATTACCAATCTTCTTGTCAAGATAAAAAGGGCGGTGCCTGTTACATCCTCTGTGGCCAACACGTGGTGGTTCTGACTATTGTTTTGTGAGTTTCTGCCTCTCTGAGGTCAGAAGTTTTGAAGTTGCAGTTTCTTCCTCCAGCAGGATCCTCATCTCTGGGGTAGGAAGATAATCAGATGGGGAGTGGGTATTTTCAGAAGTTTCCTTGGAAACAGCTTTTTGGAACAAAAGGTTATGGTCACAGGACCAACAACAGAAACTGGGCAATAGGGGAATCTAAGATAAAGAGACACTCATACAGACAATCGTAAAAGCTGCCTTCTATAGTGGCTCTGCCAAACACACAGTCCCACTACACCGCATGGGGAGATAAAAGAGCTGGTCCTCGGCAGGTTTCTTACCTCGGGACTGAAAACGACATCATTTATTACATTCCTTTATGATAGAAGAAGTGAGAAAGATGGAGGTAAATGTTTGAGTAGAGGAACAAACTTCTCAATTTTTTTTCTGAGTCGACTCAGACTGGTTGCTTTGTAAATCATTTCACCAAGTTAGCAGCCTTCTCATTTCAAATGGAATGTCCCTCCAAAAGCCTCCTAAGAGCAAGCCCTGGTGACTCAATGATTTCTAGATTATTATTACTCATGACTTCTCTTCTGCTTCCAAAGCAACGAATCTGTTCTGCTTTCGTTCCCCTTGACCCTATTAGCGACATCCAAGGGGACTTCCATTTCCTCAGCTGCTTCTCCCTCCTCTGCTTGAGCAGAAGACATGGGGTCCTTGTCACTCTCTTTGACTTCTCTCATTCCACCTACATGATTCTGCCAACACAGAATAGTCTTGACTTCTGCTCCCACAAAGCCTTGTGCTCCACTCATCCTGCATGGCATTACCTAGACATACTTCTAAAGATAATGTGTGACTTCCCTTCTTCCTTCTCCTCCTCCTTCAGTTCTGTCCATAGCACCATTAGCTAAACCTGTAAACCAATTATGATATTTAGCATCCATTGACAACTGAATGGTATCTAGAGTCACCTAAGAGATGAGGTTCTGAGCATCCCTATGAGTAATCTTCTGGGGTAGATTACTTGAGGTAGGAAGACTGGCCATGGTGAACAGAACTATTCTATGGGCTGGAGCACTGGACAAAGTATGCTACTTACTTATTGATCTTTCTCTCTCTGTCTCTATCTCTCTTTGTCTCTCTGACTGTCTGTCTCTGTCTCTGTCTCTCTGTCTCTCTCTGTCTCTGTATCTGTCTCTCTGACTCTGTCTCTCTGTCTCTCTGCCTCTCTCTGTCTCTCTCTGTTTCTTTCTCTCTGCCTCTCTCTGTCTCTCTCTGTCTCTCTGTCTCTGTCTCTCTGTCTCTCTCTGCCTCTCTGCCTCTCTCTGTCTCTCTGTCTCTCTGCCTCTCTCTGTCTCTCTCTGTTTCTGTCTCTCTGCCTCTCTCTGTCTCTCTGCCTCTCTCTCTGTCTCTCTCTCTGTCTCTCTCTGTCTCTGTATCTGTCTCTCTGCCTCTCTCTGCCTCTCTCTGCCTCTCTTTGTCTCTCTCTGTCTCTGTCTCTGTCTCTCTTTGTCTCTGTCTCTGTCTCTCTCTCTCTGTCTCTGTCTCTCTCTCTCTTTCTCTGTGTGTGTGTGTGTTTCTGACTGAGGATACACATGATGAGGAGAT
>JADRCC010268825.1:1154-15592 GCA_019843855.1 Hylomyscus alleni | reverse complement strand
GGGGAGCTTTTCTGCTCCAGATTTTAAAAAGTGCAAAGTCCTGTTTCCATACAATTTCTTATTCTAAAATATTCATAGTCAGTGGCTGTGCTGACTAAATTTGACTAACATCATTCGTCCATCTTCAAGAAAATATTACTTTTCTTTAGTTCTCATCTCTATAAGCCCTCATCATTTCAGGTTCCTGTAGCACTCTGAGAACTGTATAAGGTCAGTCTTAGGGAATTTCTTGATTAACTAAAGCCAACCTATATTATCAAAACTCTAGGGATTAGATGGTTAGAATTCACTTCATGAATAATAATAGGTCAAGCATCAAGGAACTTAAGTTGAGATCTTGCTAGGTTTTTATCAATGAATTCCAGTAGATTCTGCGATATAGATGAGTGGGCAATGGTTCACCTTCTTTGCTTCATTGGTTGTTTAAATCACAAACTCGGTCTTTATTCACATGGAAGTTAGGGATAATTCATTAGCAGATTCATTAATTATATCCGCGAAAGGGGGCAAAGCATCTCTCTTAGTAATTATAGTGATAAATTCTTTGATTAGTGTCAATACCCATGGAAACCTCTTTAATAACTCTTGCTGGCAAGAGGCTCCTGAAGATACGTGACAACTTAATACAATGTGATATCTCAGAAGGATGCTAGAGGAGAATACAGTACTGGGTAAAACCTTAGGAAACCTTATGAAATGCAGACCTCTGTTTATAATAATGTATTAATATTATATTAATTCCTCAGCTTTGAAAAACTGAGTATAAAGTTGAAGAGTTAGAAAACAACGGAAGGAAAATTAGTGTGGGAAATATGAGCCATTGACATGCTCGTATCAAATTCTAATAAGTCTAGAATTATTACAAAATAGAATATGAGGTTAAGCCCTAGGTAGAATAGTAAGGTCTAGATGGAATATTAAGGCCTAGGTAAAATGTTGAGGCCTAGAAAACAGTTACCTGGTTAGCCTGCCATTATAAGGAAGCTTTCTCATATATTTCTTTATTTACTAGGAAACTTTCTAATGCCACGACTGGTTACATATTTTGTTATGTTCTATGCCCTTTGAAGCCAATCATGATAAAAGTCACTACAACTGTTTTGTATAGTTACACATAATAAGCGTGGACCAGAACCAACCACCCTTTAGACATGTTCCTAAAGAAATCCCCCTATCTCTAAATCCTGATCAGTGGACAATCATTCCTGGGGCATATACTCAATAAACTATCTCTGTCTGACTGAGTACCGTGTGTTTCTGTAGTTTGTGAGGTAATTCCTGGATCCAAAAGTATGCATTTATAAAACAAATACTCTACCTTCTCTTTACATAGCTTTTGAGATAAATGTAGAAGGTGACATCCATACAAAAGACTTCTTATTTATAAAGTTAGAACCATGAGATTTAATAAGGCAGAAAAAAATTTTAATTCTTAAATTCTTTTTTTTTTTTTTTTGGTTTTTCGAGACAGGGTTTCTCTGTATAGCCCTGGCTGTCCTGGAACTCATTCTGTAGACCAGGCTGGCGTCGAACTCAGAAATCCACCTGCCTCTGCCTCTCAAGTGCTGGAATTAAAGGCGTGCACCACCACCGCCCGGCTAATTCTTAAATTCTTAATAACTATTTAATTCTTAATAATACAATTAAAACTACAAGAAGCAATAGATACTGTAATACTCAGTATAATCATGTGATAAGAGGATGCTGAGATCTGGGCTGCCCTGAGGGTACTACTGATTTACATATATGTATTAGAATTTGTAAATAATTTTCCATATGACTTCACAGCAAGAACAAAAAAGGAAAGCAAAGGCTCATGCTTTATTTATCAAAAAAAAAGATAGTTATGCCTATTCTTTTTTTAATTAAACTAATAAAAATTTATTTTAAAATACACAACTAAGTATTGACATTTTTTAATTCATCAAAATATTTATTTTTTGAAATTTATTTATATTTCAAGTATTATCTCCTTTCTTAGTTTCCCCCCCTTCCCAGAAAACCCCTATCTCATCTCCCTCCCCCTGCTTCTATGAGTGTATTCCTCTACTCACCCACCCAGTCCTGCCTCCTTGGATCCAACTGGGGCATCCAGCCTTCACAGGAACAAGGACTTCTCCTCCCAGTGATGCCTGACAAGGCCATCCTCTGTTACATATGCAGCTGGAGCCATGTGTATTCCTTGGACGGTGGCTTGGTCCCTGGGAGCACTGGAGTGTCTGATTGGTTGATATTGTTGTTATTCCTATGGGGTTGCAAACCCCTTCAGTACTTCAGTCCTTTCTCTAACTCCTCCACTGGGGACCCCACACTCAGTGTAATGGTTGACTGTAAGCATCTGTATTTATAAGGTTCTGGCAGGGCTTCTTAGGAGACAGGTATATCAGGCTCCTGTCAGCAAGCATTTCTTAGAATCCACAATAGTGTCAGAGTTTGGTGACTGTATCTGGGATGAATCCCCAGGTGGGACAGTCTCTGAATGGCCTACCCTTCAATCTCTGTTCTGTACTTTGTCTCTGAATTAGCTCCCATGAGTATTTTGTTCTCTTTTCTAAGAAGGACCAAAGCGCTCATGTTTTTGGTCTTCCTTCTTCTTGACCTACATGTGGTCTGTGAAGATTTTCCCATATATAACAAGGACACATGGTGCACTATGTCCGCAGCAGCCTTATTTATTAGCCAGAAGCTGCAAAGAATCTGGATGTCTCTCAACAGAGGAATGGATACAGAAAATGTGGAACATTTGCACAATGGAGTACTACTCAGCTATTAAAAATGATAAATTCATGAAATTCTAAGGCAAATGGATGGAACTAGAAAATGTCATCCTGAGTGAGGTAACCCAATCACAAAAGAACACGCATGGTATATCTCACTGGTAAGTGGATATTAGCCCAAAAGCTCTGAATATCCAAAATAATTAACAATAGTTAATTGTCTCTTAAATATATAAAATATCTTCTGAAGCTAAAAGTAATACACACTCAATACACACCAATTTTTCAAACCTGTTTGGAACATTAAATATGATAGAAGTAAATAAAAGCTCTTATGAAGTCCTCTGAAAAAGGAAATTGTGGCAAGTTCCTGATTAGACAGAAACTGTTCGTCTCCAAGGGAGAATACACAGTATAACTGTGGCTTCATAGAATGAACTGGGTAGTGTTCCTTCTGTTTCTATTTTGTAGAATAGTTTGAAGAGTATTGGTTTTAGGTCTTTTTTGAAGGTCTGATACAGTTCTGCACTAAACATATCTTGTCCTGGGCTTTTTTTCATTGGGAGACTTGTAATGACTGCTTCTATTTCTTTAGGGGTAATGGGACTGTTTAGATGGTTTATCTGATCCTGATTTAGTTTTGGTATTTGGTATCTGTCTAGAAAGTTGTCCATTTCATCCAGATTTTCCAGTTTTGTTGAACGTATATTTTTGTAGTAGGACCTGATGGTTTTTATAATTTCCTCAGTTTCTGTTGTTATATCTCCCTTCTCATTTCTGATTTTGTTAATTTGGATACTGTCTTTGTTTCCTTTGGTTAGTCTGGCTAAGGGTTTATCTATCTTGTTGATTTTCTCAAAGAACCAGCTCCTGGTTTTGCTGATGCTTTGTATAGTTCTTTTTTTTTTTTTTTAACTTGGTTGATTTCAGCCCTGAGTTTGATTATTTCCTTCCATCTACTCATCTTGGATGCATTTGCTTCTTTTTGTTCTAGAGTTTTCAGGTGTGCTGTTAAGCTGCTAGTGTATGTTCTTTTCAGTTTCTTTGTGGAGGGACTCCAAACTGTGAGTTTTCCTTTTATTACTGCTTACATTATGTCCCATAGGTTTGGGCATTTTATGCCCTCATTTCATTAAATTATAACGTCTTTAATTTATTTCTTCCTTGACCAAGTTATCATTGAGTAGGGCGTTGTTCAGCTTCCATGTATATGTGGGCTTTCTGGTGTTTTTGTTGCTATTGAAGACCAACCTTTGCCTGTGGTGATCTGATAGGATGCTTGGGATTATTTTAAACTTCTTGTATATGTTGAGGCCTGTTTTGTGACTGATTATATGCTCAGTTTTGGAGATGGCACCATTAAGTGCTAAGAAGTTTTGTTTTAGTTTCACTATGTCTCTATTTAGTTTGTGTTTCCATGATATACCCTTTGATGAAAGTGGTGTGAGGTGCAATGTGTGCTTTGAGCTTTAGTAAAGTTTCTTTTATGAATGTGGGTGCCCTTTCACTTGGAGCATAGATGTTCATTACTGAGAGTTCTTAGTAGATTTTTCCTTTGATGAGTATGAACTGTTTTTATACTTTCTGATAGATTTTGGTTGAAAATTGATTTTATTAGATAGTAGAATGACTACTCTGCCTTGTATTTTTGTGACCATTCGCATAGAAAATAATTTTCCAGCCCTTTACTCTGAGTTAGTGTTTGTCTTTGTTACAGAGGTGTGTTTCCTGTCTGCATCAAAATGCTGGCTCTTGTTTAAAGATCTATGTCTTTTTATTGGGGAACTGAGTCCATTGATGTTAAGAGATATTAAGGAATGGTGATTGTTGTTTCCTGATATTTTTGATGTTATACTTATGGTTGAGTGGCTATCTTCTTTTGGGTTTGTTAAAAGATTAATTTCTTGCTTTTTTTAAGGTATAGTTTCCCTTCTTTTGTTGGCTTTTTGCATCTATTATCCTTTGAAAGGCTGGATTTGTGAAAAGATATTGTGTAAATATGTTTTTGTCATGGAATATTTGGTTTTACCATCTATGGTAATTGAGAGTTTTGCTTGATATAGTATCCTGGTCTGGCATTTGTGTTTTCTTAGGGTCTGTATGAGATCTGCCCAGGATCTTCTAGCTTTCATAGTCTCTTGGGAGAAATCTGTTGTAATTCTGATAGGTCTGCCTTTATATGTTCCTTCATCTTATTCCCTTACTGCTTTTAATATTCTTTCTTTGTTTTGTGCATTTGGTGGCTTGGCTATCATTTGAGAGTGGGAATTTCTTTTCTGGCTGAATCTATTTCGAGTTCTGTAGGCTTCTTGTTATTTTATGGGCATTTCTTTCTTTAGATTAGAGAAGTTTTCTTCTATATTTTTCTTTTGAAGATATTTATTGGCCCTTTAAGTTGGGAGTCTTCACTTTCTTCTATACCTATTATCCTTAGGTTTGGTCTTCTCATTGTGTCCTGAATTTCATGTATGTTTTGGTTTAGGAGCTTTTTGCATTTTGCATATTGTTTTACTGTTGTGTCAGCATTTTTTATGGTATCTTCTGCATCTGAGGTTCTCTCTTCTGTTTCTTGTATTCTGTTGGTGATACTTCCATCTATGGCTCTTGATATTTTTCCTAGGTTTCCTATGTCTAGGGTTGTCTCCCTTTGTTATTTCTTTATTGCTTCTATTTCCATTTTTAGATCCTGGATGATTTAGTTCAATTGCTTCACTTGTTTCATTTTGTTCTTTTGTATTTCTTTAAGGGATTTATTTATGTCCTTCTTAAAGTCCTCTATCATTATCATGAGATGTCATTTTAAATCAGAGCCTTGCTTTTCTGGTTTGTTGGGTTGTCCTCAGCTTGCTGTGGTGGGAGAGCTGGATTCTGTTGATACCAAGTAGCCTTGGTTTCTGTTGCTTATATTCTTATTCTTGCCTCTCACCATCTGGTTATCTTTGATGTTAGCTGGTCTTACTGTCTCTGACAGTGGCTTGTCCCTCCTGCAAGCTGGTATGTCAGTACTCCTGGAAGACCACTTCTCTCCAGGAGGAATTTGGGTATGGAGACCTGTGGCGTGGGGTCTGATACATGGTGCAGACAGAAACTAGAAGGATTTTGTCCCAGGCTGTTTCTTGGTTCTTGTGTCCTGATGGCTCTGGGCCGGTTCCTCTTGGGCCAAGAATTTAAGCAGAAGTGGTGGTCTTAAACACGCTCACATGTGTCTGCACTCCTGGAAGAACAGCTCTGTCCTGGCAGTATTTGAGTATGGTAAAAAATACCAGTTATTTTTCAATATCAGTATTATGTTTCAGTAGTATATTAACTATTGAGATCTTTCTGTGTAAAATGTGGATCTCTAAGTCAGAGTGAGAACTGCCATGGATAAATGAGGTTCATCTTGAGTCTACCCGCAGGAAATTATTGAAAGGTTAATCATATGGTATTTATGTAGGGGTAATGTAAAGTCATCCACGTAAATTATACTTACTATGGTGGGCACTGTTATGTGGCACCTACTCCCAGTAAAGTCTTCTATTCTTTTCTTTAGCTTTTCAGGCCAGTGGAAGACCTAATAAGTCACTGAAAAGTCTGGGTAATAACATTTGAATGTGTTTTATTTGTATCATATCAAAATAAAATAATGCTATATACTCTTAAAATTGATGTTTATTTTGAAGATTGGTTCAACTTGGATTGACTGGTATCATTCTTTTGGGGAAAAAAATACCCAAAACTCATTCTACATCATACCATATCACAGAACATTGATTCTCTCTAGGAGCTTCATTTATAAGAGAAAGAAAACCCTGTACTGAGAATTGGTTGTAGTATAGCTACAACATACCCTATAACCCTAGGCTGCTGTCTAATAGCATGAGACATATATTCTTACCTTGAAAGCACAAGAGTTTATTCTATAGTCAGAGAAATCAACAGAAGAAAGTGTTAGAGTTGCCTTGTATATTTTTCTATAAACTAATTTCTGAGCTTGCGGTCCTATATCTGGAGAGTATGAAAACATTTTCATTAAAGTGGAATCTGAGCATGACTGACCACATTAGCTTGACTTTACAGATAAATAGAAAAGTAACAGGTAGTGTTGACTGTGGTAATTAAAGTGGATAATCAAGAGAAAAGAAAGGGGTATGGATATGTTTTGGGGGATAAGAAAGCTCATGAAGCAAATATAAAGCCCTGAATTCATATCATCACTACCTTATTAAAAAGCTGTCCATGTCTGTATCAGCATTTCTTATCACAACACTGTGAAAGGGACAGAGAATAGAGATAGAGAATGAGAATGAGAAGCAGAATGAGAGGCATTACTCCATAGTCCATGAAATAAGGTATCATTTGACAAAACAGGACCCCCTTTGTTCTCCTTTGATATCTTTGGGAGTCTGAGTAAAAATGCCCTCCTTAGTCACATTGAAAGTTGCATTATTGGAGGTATGGCCTCTTCGGAGTATGTGTGGCTTTCTTGGAGGAAGTTTGTCACCGGAGGGCAAACAAACCCTCTGAACTGTAAGGCAGTCCCATTTAAATATTTTCCTTTACAACATTTATTTTGGTTATAGTGTCTCTCCACAGCAATGCTCACAGTGAAACATTGGATTGAGCATGGGGACCCCAATGGAGGAGATATGGAAAAGGCTGAAGGAGCTGAAGGGGTTTGCAACCCTATAGAAAGAAGAACAATATCAACCAAACCATACTCTGACCCCCAGCTTCCCCCTGCCAGAGCTCCCAGGGACTAAACCACCAACCAAAGAGTACACATGGAGGGATTCATGGCTCCAACTGAATATGTAGCAGAAGATGGCCTTATATGGCATCAGTGGGAGGAGAGGCCCTAGGTCCTATGAAGATTCGATGCCACAAGGTAGGGGAATGCCAGGGCAGTGATGTGGGAGAGGGTAGGTGAGAGGGGAAGCACCCTCATAGAAGCAGGGGGAGGGGTGATGGGATAGGGGGTTTGTGGAGGGGAAACCACGAAAGGGGATAACATTTGAAATGTAAATAAATAATATACCCAATTAACAAAAAAGAAATAATTAAAAAAAACTAAGAAAGCATATGCACCCATATATACATACATGTATGGTATATCACATAAATATACATGTACCATGAACATGCAGATGCACATGTACAAAAAAATGAGAAAATAAGATTATCACTACAAAAAAGGTACAAGATGTTAATCAACATTAGGTTTTCTAAGGAATTTCTCTTAGAAATTCTAATGAATGTTCCTTATATGAAGTGACATAAAGAGAGTAATAGTCTTGGCTACCTTGTGGTGGGGAAACAGTGTTCCCCTGGAATACTTCTGCAGACCTGAACTAGTTATAATCTTTACAGTAAGCTCAGAAAGCAAAACTCAGCATGAGGAAACTGATTAAAGTACTGGCATTTCACTATATTTTTTTCTGTTTACAGATATTCACACATAAGCAACACAACTTTTCCAATGGCAGGGATTTTATTATATGTAAATTGTTTAAACAGTATTTTTGAAAGAAATATTCCATAGTCTATTAATAAAATTAGATTATTTAGAGGATTTCTATAGGATGTGAGGCTCTGTTTCAGTGATGTTCATTTATAGCTCTGACTCCAGCCCCAAATCAATAATGTGGGAACTTTCCAAGTAAAAGTTTGTGTCCATAAGACCTTTAAAGCAGTCCCAGAGCCTCTTCGGAAGCATCAGGTCACCAGACCATCATTCCCCAGCCCTGTCTTTTATCCATCCTTCAAACACACCCCTATAAACACAGTCTGTGCTCTGGTGCAAGCTGATAATTATAGCTCTCATCAAAACAGCTTCTTTGTGCAGGTAATGTAAACCATGACAGAAAACTGCAACTAGTCAAATGTAAAGAACAACTTACCTCGGGGTGCCCAGATTCAGTTGATGTATATACTTAGTGAGGATTGGAGATATTCTAAGAACAGGGAGTCTGCTTTGACATTGAGACTTCTAGGTATGACATGGAGAATATAACTACAAAATTCCAACAAAATGCAAGTTCAGAAATGACCTGACAATTTAAATCAAAGTTGATATCCCAGGGTGAATGGAGAAAATGTCTCAGAGAGTCCCAAACATAGATGAAAAGCTACAGGCACTGACATTTATGCAGAGATGGAAAGTTAGTTCTTCCCGTGTTTTTGTTTCCTAAATTTCAGATACAAGGCAAAGATGTTACAGTGTATGACCTCACAGTGTTCTACTGGAGACTTAGGCTGTGCAATAGAGAAAAAAAAACACATACAGATCACAAGAACAAATTAAATATCTTTAATTACACAGTCTCTGCTCTTAGATGGATTAAGAGTCTTGGAAGAATAGTCTCTGAAATCTATAATAAAAGCAATTTCAAATGCTGACTTTAGCAATTTTGCAGTATATAAAAGTAGAACATAAAATTCAATTGTGGATATGACTGAAGAATAGAATATTTCAAAGAATTACTTTTTTGAATAAGTATACTCCTCTCTTTTACACTTGAATTTCAAAATTCTAACAAAAACATACTGTACGAGTAAATAATCAATAGAAAAAAATGACAGAAAACAGGTTCTTCACTCTTACAGAAAGCACCAATAAGAAATAAAGACACCTTAAACAAATACTGTGACAGTTAAGCAGTCAGTCATGTTTGTTCATTTTAATAATTAATTTTTTGTATGTGCAAATGGATAGTTACAGAAATAAACACTGGTTCCATCCATTTGCCTGCAAAACTCATGATGCCCTTGTTTTTAATAGTTGAATAGAATCCCATTGTGTCAATAAACCACATTTTCTCTATCCATTCTTACGTTAAGGGACATCAGGTTTTTTCCAGGTTCTGGTTATCACAGATAAAGCCATTATGAACATAAGTGGATCATGTGCCCCATGGTAAGGTGGAACATTTTGGGGGTCTATGCCCAAGAGTGGTATAGCTGGTTTTTCAGGTAGATCTATTTCCATTTATTTGAGGAACCTCTAGATTTATTTCCAGAGTAGTTGTACCAGTTTGCAATTATACCAGTAATGGAGGAGTGTTCCTCTTTCTCCACACACATGTGCTGACACTTGAGTTTTTGATGTTTCCCATTTTGATTGTTGTGAGGTAGAATCTCAGGGTCATTTTGATTTGTGTTTCTCTTGAGTGAGGTCACTCAGACCCAAAAGGACATACATGATATGTACTCACTAATAAGTGAATATGAGCAAAAAATTAGAGTGTACATAGGATAAAATCCACAGAACTCAAGAAGATAAATAAGCATAAGGGTCCAAGTGAGTATTCTTCAATAGACTTGGGAGGGAGAAAAAAAAAAAATCATGAGACACAGTAGGAGGGAGGGACCTGGGTCGGGGAGGGAAGGGTTAGGGAGAAAAAGGAACAAGATCAGGTATACAGAGAGAGGAGAGAGAAGACAAGTCTTGTGGGCCAGCAAAATGAATGGAAATATATAACCTTGGGAAGCAGGGTGGGTGGGAGGTGGGGTGACATTCTAGAATGTACCAGAGACCTCGGAGGTTAGAGACTCTGAGGACTCAAAAGGAAATACCTCAGAGGGTGACCCACGACTTTAATCCCAGCACTTGGGAGGCAGGGGCAGGCAGATTTCTGAGTTCCAGACCAACCTGGTCTACACAGTGAGTTCCAGGACAGCCAGGGCTACACAGAGAAATCCTGTTTTGAAAAACAAAGACAAAAAAGGAAGAAGGAAAGGAAGGAAGGAAGGAAGGAAGGAAGGAAGGAAGGAAGGAAGGAAGGAAGGAAAGAAAAGAAAAGAGAAAAGAAAAGAAAAGAAAAGAAAAGAAAAGAAAAGAAAAGAAAAGAAAAGAAAAGAAAAGAAAAGAAAAGAAAAGAAAAGAAAAGAAAAGACAAGAAATGTCCAACATGGAGAGAGGGAACTCGAAGAGTTCACCTTGAGAAGAAACTCAGGGCATCACTTGGAGGGCTAGAGCTGCCACACCAAAGTCAAAAACTCTAACCCAGATTTGTTATTCTCTAAACTGCAGGGACAAAAATAAGAAGAGATTGAGGGAAAAGACACCTGGTCAAACTGGGATGCATCTTAAGGGGAGCCTCCCAGGCCTGACACTATTACTGATGCTATTATGAGTTTACAGACAAGGAACCTAGGATAGCCGTCCTCTGAGAGGGTTACTAGGGACTTAAAGTACAACAGAAGCAGATTCTTACACCCAGTCATTGGCCTGAAGTTGGGGCCCTTGTGGTTGAATTAAGGAACGTCTGAAAGAAGCTGAGGAGGAGAGTGATCCCACAGGGAGACCAGTAGTCTCAACTAACCTGGACCCCTGAGATCTCTTAG
This sequence comes from Hylomyscus alleni, assembly GCA_019843855.1. NCBI lineage: Eukaryota > Metazoa > Chordata > Mammalia > Rodentia > Muridae > Hylomyscus > Hylomyscus alleni. The sequence goes on along the minus strand of JADRCC010268825.1, from coordinate 4,550 downwards.
ACACAGATACCAACCATGCAGCAGACAGGAGCTGGTCTAAGACCCCTGAAACTTTTACAGGCCTGCTTGTTCTGGCCTCAATGAGGGAAGATGAACCTTGAGGCCCCAGGGAATGGGGAGGCCTGATGCTGAGGGGGCAGGGAATCCTCTTTGAGATAGGGGGAAGAGGACTGGGATGAAGAACTATAGGAGGGCAGACCAGAAGGGGGAACAATGACTGGACTGTAAAAAAAATAAATAAATAAGACAAACAACAAAACAAATGCTGGTTGTGTATATACATATAAGTGCAAGTAATAAGTATATACTAGTGTAAATGTTATGAACTTCCTAGATATTTCTGCTGAGAACATTGAGCAACATCTTAAAGGTTTAGGTTTTCTGACAGTTGAGCCCCAGTTTTTTTTTTTTGTTTGTTTGTTTGTTTTTTGTTTTTTGTTTGTTTTTTCGAGACAGGGTTTCTCTGTGTAGCCTTGGCTGTCCTGGAACTCACTCTGTAGACCAGGCTGGCCTCGAACTCAGAAATCCACCTGCCTCTGCCTTCCAAGAGCTGGGATTAAAGGCATGCGCCACCACCGCCCGGCTGAGCCCCAAATTACAGTGCTTCAAGAGAAGGAGTAAGGGATTTGAGATAAATGGAGATAATGGGCTAGAGCAGGTGACAGGGACATATAGGAAAAGCCTAGGTGGAGCTATAGGCTGTGTGATAAAGACAAAAAACTAAAAGAAAAGAAAAAAAAAAAAACACAGACAGATTACAAGATCTTTGGCAAGGATCGCTAAACAAACCTGAGGGTATGATGTACGCACAGGCACATGGTCCAAGAATTTTTCAGTAGACCAGATGCAAAGAAAATAAGTAAAATAGGGTTGGATAGTAACAAAGGACAGGATAAATTATACTTTAGTACTGATTTAAATCGATAGTCTTGTGATGGAATGAAGAGTGAATGATGGAACCGGAAGTGAGTAGTTACATACACCCAATATACTATGGATGTTTATATTTGATCCACAATTTTATGCTAAAGACTGCGTAAATTCACTATATCATTTTAACATGAATACATATCTATTACTTACAAAATGTGTAGGCATTATAATTATTTAAATGTATAGATATATAATATCTTAAATAAAACAGATATCAACAGGAGATATGAAACTTATATTACTTATCCTATGACATGATTTATGAAATTCAAGCACCGAAAATAGCTATAGACATTTGTTACATGTTGTTACTGTTCTTAGTGAGGTGGAAATATTTAAATCTAAAGACAAACTCTTATTTACTGTGAGAGATTCACATTTACCTATGCTCCTTTTATAAGCGAGGGGATTGGTGGTATTCTAGTGAAAAGAAAATCAAAGACGCAAAATCCTTTAAGCATCCAAGGCAATATTACCCTTAAAGAATATGTTTTACTTCACAAATAATATATCTTACAATAGGTAATGCAATTTACAAGTTATTTAAGTAATTCTATGTATTTGACAAAACATACAAAAATTGAAAAAAAATTTGAAAATTGGAAAAAACTTTAAGTATCCAATGATATTTTCCTTTTCTAAGCTGAGAAAAGAAATATCAAGTGTGTGACTTTTAGAACTCTATTTTTTTCTTTCAGTTATCAAACATCTGCATTCACATAGTGGAACAGTGACCATAACATGGTCATGATAGCTTTATTTATAACACTTCAACTTTATTCTCCTCTCTTAAAATTACTCACAATGCAATTGTTTACTTTTCTGGAAATTATGTGGCGTTCATTCTTAAACCTACTTTTAACTGAATTTGAAAGGATAAAAAAAGTATTTCAGAAAGAGAAATATTTGTTTGTATTATAAACACATATCCATTGTTTCTTCCCACTTTATGTAGCAGTAGTGTATTATATTATATTCAATATTTAGGATCCTCCAGGAATAAATACTTAAATTTTGAACCATTTTTCTGCCTCTCATTTTCTAAAACTTTAATATAGCAAGTATCATTGAGCTTCATTCCTTCAAGGTTTGAGGTTTTTAATATCTTTATTAGTTTTCATAGCTTTTTTTCCACAATTTTTGTGCCCTAATCTCTATTATTTGCTGATTCAAGTCATTTAGAGTCAGCAGAATAGCCTTGACATCCTTCAAAGAATCTAATTCTAAATCCTCTCTGTTAGTGTTATTTCTTTACCTTTCTGAGACATTATCCTGAATGATAGAATTTTTCAACACCTCCTTATTTTCGTGGAAGCTTCATTGTTTTGAGACATTCCAACTCAAAACACCATCTATTTCCTACCTTTTATGCTGACTACAACCTATTTTCATAATTATAAATGTATTCATTATAATTATTTTCTATAGATTTTTATGATTTATTACACATGAATAAATACAGATTAAAAAATGGGTAGTTGAAGTTACATATTCCTAGATGACACTAGTTCATGTAAGATGACAAAAACTAACCAACTCATATATATATATCGTTTTCATTCACTTTTGCAAGTGACTTTGAACTTGTTTCCATTTATAAAATAATTATGCATCTCTACAGCAAACTTCATATGGGTTATTGACATACTCTTAAAATCTAAAATAAACAGAATATCACTTTAAAACCTCTTGAGTAGCAGATTCTAATAGGAAGATTAATATATTGCGATATTAATGTATATAATTAAAAATTGAGTCAGGCAGTGGTTGCACACCTCTTTAATCCCAGCACTTGGGAGGCAGAGGTAGGCAGATTTCTGAGTTTGAGGCCAGCCTGGTCTACACAGTGAGTTCCAGGACAGCCAGGGATACACAGAGAAACCCTGTCTCGAAAAACCAAAAATAAAACCAAAAAATCAATTGAAAATTATGCTAAGCACATTATGTTTGTATTAAAATGCCTTAATTGTATTTTAAATATTACTTGCCATGAATATTATGCTATCTATTATTTCTGCTGCTGTGATAGAGAATTAGTTTATTTCCCATAAATTTCTCTATGAACCTGTTGTCAAATACTGGATGATCTGAGATGTCTAGAGACTTCATTTGCATGCCAGCACATACACTGACAGAGCTGAAGTGACAGATACCCTGGAGTATAAGAGTATCTTCATCCAGGAAGGTATTTTGAGGTTATTTAAGTGGCAGTAAACAACTGGAGAAATAAGAAGTACTGTCTCTTTTCCAATGAAACGTCCTAATTAAAAAAGATTTTTCTGTAAACATGTGTGAAAAATTTAAATAACAAATTTACCAAATAAAAATTGATGCTTTTTGTATTAGATGTTTTCCTAACTTACAATATCTCCTTTCCCAGATTCCCCTCCAAAAAAAAGAAAGAAAGAAAGAAAGAAAGGAAGGAAGGAAGGAAGGAAGGAAGGAAGGAAGGAAGGAAGGAAG
>JADRCC010268824.1:12036-30174 GCA_019843855.1 Hylomyscus alleni | reverse complement strand
AAAAAAAATCCAAGCCAGGCAGTGGTGGCGCACGCCTTTAATTCCAGCACTTGGGAGGCAGAGGCAGGTGGATTTCTGAGTTCTAGGCCAGCCTGGTCTACAGAGTGAGTACCAGGTCAGCCAGGGCTACACAGAGAAACTCTGTCTCGAAACCCCCCCCCCCAAAAAAAAAAAATCCAGAAAAGATATGGGAAATGCTGGCAAATGGGGCCAGTAAGCCAACCAAGCAGTGTCTCATGTGAAGGTGATATTAAAAACAAGCAAGCAAACAAACACTGTAAGTAAGTGTGGAACCAAGAGCCATGGGTATGCAAGGGAATTTCAGGGAAAGGAACAGCCCCAAACAGTGGCCAACAGCTGCAAACAGCTGCACAGCCTGTAATAAGAATCAACAAGAGGGTCAAGCAACTAGCTCTCCTTCAAAGGGATGAGAAAGCAGTGTAATGCTGTAGTGCGAGAGGGGTAGCAGCATGCCTCATCACATGGACAATGTAAGGCTTTACGTTGTCAATCAGATGGAAGTCACTGGGGAGAAAGAGCAGAAGACCTGCATGATGTCACTGGCATTTGTAAGCCAGTCTCCAGAGAGGATTAGAAAAGCCTCTGAAGGGATTAAAAAGAACTAGAGGGAAACTGAGCTGTTGAGCTTTACCTGAAATTCAGGAGAGACCAGAGCAGTGGTGTGGACCAGCAAGGAGAGATAGCAAGTGATGCTGGATGTACACCTTCACTGAAGGTTTATCTCAGTGCAAGTAGTGTGTAGAAGAGGAGAAAAACAAGCTTGCAACATGTTTATTTTATTAAAATGGTTTAAGCATGGGAAAGATGCCATCTAGAAAAAGGGTATCCCTTTCACTATTCTATAGAGTGTATGTGAAAATGCTTAGAAAGTGAAGGGAGAAATCTATATCATAAACCCTTCCTAAATAACAATCCATTCGGTAGCATTTTAATTTACTGTGATGTTAACTTTGCTGGTGTTTTTGTTCATTTGACAATATATTCTTGACAAAAATATTTTTAGGAAAACTTCACAAAGACCAGCTCTGTCCTGCATACGTATCTGCTTCCTGTTGACTAACAAAACGTGATTCTGCCACATTCCAGATCCAATAGCTCCAAGAAGACACACTTCACATTTCTTATATAAAAGGAAATCTCCAGAAAAGCCTTGGTAAGTTTCTAATATTTAAAGGTTTGTATACACTCTTTTTTTCTTAGATATTTTCTTTATTTACATTTCAAATTTTATCCCCTTTCCTCATTTCCCCTTCAACCCCCCCCCATACCATCACCCCTCCCCCTGCTCATTAACCCACCCACTCCAGCTCCCTGTTTTGGCATTCCCCTACATTGGGGCATCAAGCCTTCACAAGACCAAGGGCCTCTCCTCTTATTGATGTCCCACAAGGCTATCTTCTGATACGTATGTGGCTGGAGGCACGGATCTCTCCATGTGTGCTCTTTGGTTGGTGGTTTAGTCCCTTGGAGCTCTTGGGGTTGGTACGTTGGTACGTATTGTTCCTCCTATAGGGCTGCAAACCCCTTCAGCTCCTTGGGTACTTTCTCTAGCTCCTCCATTGGGGACCTTGTGCTCTGTCCAATGGATTGGTGTGAGCATTCACTTCAGTATTTGTCAGGCACATCCAGAGCCTCTCAGGAGACAGCTATATCAGGCTCCTGTTAGCAAGCACTTGCTGGTATCCATAATAGTATCTGTGTTTGGTAAATGTATATGGGATGGATCCCCAGGTAGGAGAGTCACTGGATGACCTTTCCCTTCAGTTTCTGCTCCAAATTTTGTCTCTGTATGCCCTCCCATGGGCGTTTTGATCCCCCTCCTAAGAAGTACCGAAGTATGCACACTTGGGTCTTCCTGCTTTTTGAGCTTCTTTTGGTATGTGAATTTTATCTTGGGTATACTGAGCTTCTGGGCTAATATCCACTTATCAGTAAGTGCATATTATGTCTGTTCTTTTGTGATTAGGTTACCTCAGTCAGGATGATATTTTCTAGTTCCATCTATTTCCCTAAGAACTTCATGAATTCATCATTTTAAATAGCTGAGGAGTACACCATTGTGTAAATGTACCACACTTTCCGTATCCATTCCTCTGTTGAAAGGCATCTGGGTTGTTTCCAGCTTCTGCCTATTATAAATAAGGCTGCTATGAACATAGTGGAGCATGTGACCTTATTATATGTTGGAGCATCTTCTGGGTATATGACCAGGAGTGGTATAGCTGGATCCTCAGGTAGTACTATGTCCAATTTTCTGAGGAACAGCCAAACTGATTTTTCAGAGTGGTTGTACCAGCTGGCAATACCACCAGGAATGGAGGAGTGTTCCTCTTTTTTCCACAACCTCTCCAGCATCTTCTTTCACCTGAGTTTTTGATCTTAGCCATTTGGATTGGTGTAAGGTGGAATCTCATGGTTGTTTTGATTTGCATTTCTCTGATGACTAAGAATATTGAACTTTTCTTTAGGTGCTTCTCAGTTATTCGGTATTCCTCAGTTGAGAATTCTTTGTTTAGCTCTATACCCCATTTTTAAATAGGGTTATTTGGTTCTGTGGAGTCTAACTTCTTGAGTTCATTGTATATATTGGATATTAGCCCTCTATCAGATGTAGGGTTGGTAAAGATCTTTTTCCAATCTGTTGGTTGCCTTTTTGTCCTATTGACAGTGTCCTTTACCTTACAGAGACTTGGTAATTTTATGGGGTCTCATTTGTCAATTCTTGATCTTAGAGCAAAAGCTATTGGTGTTCAGTTAAGGAAATTTTCCCCCTGTGCCCTGTGTTTTCCCCACTTTCTCTTCTATTAGATTCAGTGAATCTGGTTTTATGTGGAGGTCCTGATCCATTTGGACTTGAGATTTGTACAAGGAGATAAAAGTAGATCGATTTGTACTCGTCTACATGCTAACTGCCAGTTAAACCAGTACCATTTGTTGAAAATGCTGTCTTTTTTTCCACTGGATGGTTTTAGCTCCTTTCTCAAAGATCAAGTGACCATAGGTGCAGGGGTTCATTTCTGGTTCTTAAATTCTATTGCATTGATCTACCTGCCTGTCATTGTACCAACACCATGTAATTTTTATTATGATTGCTCTGTAGTACAGCTTGAGGTCGGGGATTGTGATACTGTCAGAAGTTCTTAAATTGTTGAGAATAGTTTTCGCTACCAGGGTTTTTTTGTTATTCCAGATGAATTTGCAAATTGCTCTTTCTAACTCTAGGAAGAATTGAGTAGGAATTTTGATGGGGATTGCATTGAATCTGTAGATTGCCTTCGGTAAGATGGCCATTTTTACTATATTAATCCTACCAACCCATGAGCATGGGAGACCTTTCCATCTTCTGAGATCTTCTTCAATTTCTTTCTTCAGAGACTTAAAGTTCTTGTCATGCAGACCTTTCACTTGTTTAGTTAGAGTCACACCAAGACACTTTATATTATTTGTTGTGGTGCACTGTGCCTCACCCTAAAGATGGCGCTGAGTCCAGCCCTGGTTATGTGTCATAGAACTCCATTTCTGGCAAGTGGGCAGACCCTGCCTGTGGCATGATCTGTTGTAAGACCTCTGCAGCCTATGGAGAGATGAAGCGTAGTATGGCACCATGGACAGTCACTAAGGGTATTTAAGCTGAGCTCATGGGCTGCTCGGGGGCACACCCTTATTTCATCTGTAATTTTCAAGGCCTGAGTAAACTATGGCTGGAAGGAACTTGTGTGCCGGTCTTTCTTTCCCGCGGGACGGGAGTTAGGCCCGGCATAATTTGTGACTATTGTGAAATGTGTTTTTTCCCTAATTTCCTTCTCAGCCTGTTCATCCTTTGAGTAGAGGAAGGCCACTGATTTGTTTGAGTAAATTTTATATCCAGCCACTTTGCTGAAGTTGTTTATCGGGTTTTGGAGTTCTCTGGAGGAATTTTTTTGGGTCACTATTATGTCATCTTTGAATAGTAATATTTTGACTTCTTCCTTTTCAATTTGAATCATTTTGTCCTCCTTTTGTTGTCTAATGCTCTGGCTAGGACTTCAAGTACTATATTGAACAGATAGGGAGAGAGTGGACAGCCCTGTCTAGTCCTTGATTTTAGTTTCAAGTTTCTCTCCATTTAGTTTGATGTTGGCTATTGGTTTGCTGTATACTGCTTTTACTATGTTAGGTATGGGCCTTGAATTCCTGATCTTTTTAAGACTTTTATCACTATGGGGTGTTGGATTTTCTCAAATAATTTCTCAGAATCTAATGAAATTATCATGTGTTTTTTTTGTTTGAGTTTGTTTATATAGTGGATTACATTGATGGATTTCCATATATTGAACCATTCCTGCATCCCTGTGATGAAGCCTACTTGATCATGATGGATGATCATTTTGATGTGTTCTTGGATTCAGTTGGCAAGAATTTTATTGAGTATTTTTGCATCAATGTTCATAAGGGAGATTGGGCTGAAGTTCTCTTTCTTTGTTGGGTCTTTGTGTCATTTAGGTATCAGAGTAATTGTGGCTTCATAGAACGAATTGGGTAGTGTTCCTTCTGTTTCTTTTTTTGTGGAATAATTTGAAGAGTATTGGTATTAGGCCTTCTTTTTTTGAAAGTCTGAAAGAATTCTGCAATAAAACCAACTGGCCCTGGGATTTGTTTGGTTGGAAGACGTTTAATGATTGCATCTATTTCCTTAAGGGTTATAGGACTGTTTGGATGGTTTATCTGATCCTGATTTAATTTTGGTACCTGGTATCTGTCTAGAAAATTTTCAATTTCATTCAGTTTTTCCAGTTTTGTTGAGTATAGGCTTTTGTAGTAGTATCTGATGATTTTTTGAATTTCCTCTGTTTCCATTGTTATGTCTCCCTTTTCATTTCTGATTTTGTTGATTTGGATACTGTCTCTGTGCCCTCTGGTTAGTTTGGCTAAGGATTTATCTCTTTTGTTGATTTTCTCAAAGAACCAGCTCCTGATTTGGTTGATTCTCTATATAGTTCTTTTTGTTTCTACTTGATTGATTTTAGCCCTGAGTTTGATTATTTCCTGATGTCTACTCATTTTGGGTGCATTTGCTTCTTTTTGTAATAGAGCTTTCTATTGTGCTGTCAAGGTACTTGTGTATACTCTCTCCAGTTTCTTTTTGGAGGTACTCAGAGCTATGACTTTTCCTCTTAGCACTGCTTTCATTGTGTCACATAAGTTTTGGTATGTTGTGGCTTCATTTTCATTAAATTCTAAAAAGTCTTTAATTTCTTTCTTTATTTCTTTCTTGACCAAGCTATCATTGAGTAGAGTGTTGTTCAGATTCCACATGTATGTGGGCTTTCTATTGTTTATGTTGTTATTGAAGATGAGCCTTAGTCCATGGTGAGGTGATCTGATAGGATAGATGGGATAATTTCAATCTTGTATTTGTTGAGGCCTGTTTTGTGACAATTTGGTCAATTTTGGAGAAGTTACCATGAGGTGCTGAGAAGGTATATCCTTTTGTTTTAGGGTAAAAAGTTCTATAGATATCTGTTAAATCCACCTGTTTTATAACTTTTGTTAGTCTCACTGTGTTTTTGTTTAGTTTCTGTTTCCATGATCTGTCCATTGCTGAGAGTGAGGTGCTGAAGTCTCCTACTACTATTGTGTGAAGCACAATGTGTTCTTTGAGCTTTAGTTAAGTTTCTTTTATGACTGTGGGTGCCCTTGCATTTGGAGCATGGATGTTCAGAACTGAGAGTTCATCTTGGTTGATTTTAACTTTGATGAGTATGAAGTGTCCCTCCTTATTATTTTTTTTCATAACTTTAGGTTGAAAGTTGATTTTATTCGACATTAGAATGGCTACTCCAGCTTGTTTTTGGGGACTATCAGCTTAGAAAATTGTTTTCCAGCCTTTTACTCTGAGGTAGAGTCTGTCCTTGTCACTGAGGTGGCTTTCCTGTATGCAGCAAAATGTGGGATCCTGCTTCTGTAACCAGTCTGTTAGTTTATGTCTTTTTATTGGGGAATTGAGTCCACTGATATTAAGAGAAATTAAGTAAAAGTGATTGTTGCTCCCTGTTATTTTTGTTGTCAGAGGTGGAATGATGTTTATGTGGCTATCTTCTATTTGGTTTGTTAAAAGAAGATTATTTTCTTGCTTTTTCTAGGGTGTAGTTTCCTTCCTTTGGTTGGAGTTTTCTATTTATTATCCTTTGAAGGGCTGGATTTGTTGTAATATATTGTGTAAATTTGGTTTTGTCATGGAATATCTTGGTTTCTCAGTCTATGGTAATTGAGAGTTCTGCTAGGTCTAGTAGCCTGGACTGGCATCTGTGTTCTCTTAGGGTCTCTATGACATCTGCCCAGGATCTTCTAGTTTTTATACTCTCAGGTGAGAAATTTGGAATAATTCTGATAGGCCTTCCTTTATATGTTACTTGATCTTTTTCCCTTACTGCTTTTAATATTCTTTCTTTGTTTTGTGCATTTGGTGTTTTGATCATTATGTGGCTGGAGGAGTTTGTTTTTTAGTCCAATCTATTTCGAGTTCTGTAGGTTTCTCGTATGTTCATTGGTACCTTCTTTAGGTTAGGGAAGTTTTCTACTATAATTTTTTTGAGGATATTTACTGGTCCTTTAAGTTGAGAATCTTTACTCTCTTCTATACCTATTATCCTTATGTTTGATATTCTCATGTGTCCTGGATTTCTTGGATGTTTTGGGTTAGGAGCTTTTAGCATTTTGTATTTTCTTTGACTGTTGTGTTGATGTTTTCTATGGTATCTTCTGCCCCTGAGATTCTCTCTTCTATCTCTTGTATTCTGTTGGTGAAGCTTGCATCTATAACTCATTACCTCTTTCCTAGGTTTTCTCTTTCCAGAGTTGCCTCCCTTTGTGATTGCTTTATTGTTTCTACTTCCATTTTTAGCTCCTAGATGGTATTGTTCAATTCTTTCACCTATATGGTTGTGTTTTCCTGTAATTCTTTAAGGGAGTTATTTACGTCCTTCTTAAAGTCCTCTATCAGCATCATGAGATGTGATTTTAAAATCCAAATCTTGCTTTTCAGGTATATTGGGGTATCCAGGACTTGTTGTTGTGGGAGGACTGGGTTCTGATGATAACAAGTAGCCTTGGTTACTGTTGGTCAAGTTCTTGTGCTTGCCTTTTGCCATCTGTTTATCTCTAGTGTTAGTTGGTTTTACAGTCTCTGACTTGAGCTTGTCTCTCCTGTGGGCCTGTAAAGCTGTGTCAGCACTCCTAGGAGACCAGCTCTCCCCTGGTAGGACCCGTGCATAGAGGGCTGTGGAACAGATGGAACAGACTCATCTCCTGGGTGCGGACTGAGACAGGAAGGACCCTGTCCCAGCTGCTCCACCGCTTCTGTGGCATGTGCACTCTGGGCTGGTGCCTCCTTAGATCTTGTTTACTCTCTTTAATGTCTAAAGGCAATTGTAACCCTAGCATGTGGGAGACTTAAGCAAGAGAATCTTTAGTTTAAAGGCAACCTTAGCTAAATAGTGAAGCTTTTAGCTAAATAGTGAGCTGTGTCTCCCTCCTAAGCTATATGAGTTCCTATCTCTAAAACAAACAAGACCTAATTCTGAAAACTAAAGCATATCTCTAAAATTTCATTTGCTTTCAAATGCATGTTATTTCTTATTAAATATTCTAGAAAGAACGAGAAGTATCATTTCTTTTGTTCATATATTGTTAGCTAGGCCTAGTGACAGCCTGGTGAGAGAATATGTAGAGTATTCTGGTGGTAGAAGGGCCTGGGGACTGGGGATAACAAGAATCTAAGCTTACTAAATGATGTAAAATAGCATAACCAATTATAAACTCTATACTGTGTAGCATGTCAAAGGTTACATCTAATCAAAGACAGAGACTTGCAAAAGTTAGTCACCATTTTTATTGAGTCTTTTACAGTCACCATGTAGTAGCAATCTGAAAAAAAAATCAAAAAAAAAAAAAAACCACATTGTTGTAATATACCCTTCAGGAAATTGAAACTAAGTGCTGTGCAGTTTCCTGTCTTCTAGGTGAGAAGGCCAGCATGTAATAACAAGCTGAAAAAAAAAAAACAAAAAAAACCACATTGCTGTAATATACCTTTCAGGAAATTGAAACTAAGTGCTGTGCAGTTTCCTGTCCTCTGGGTAAGAAGGCGCTGGGCTCTAGCTAGGCTGAAGTTGGGTGTGTCCTGTTGGGCTCCAGCCAGGCCTTAAGGCGGGGATGCTGGGCTGTTGCTCAGGCCTAGCTGCCATGAAGTCAGCAGCCATGACAACACGCTTCTCTTACACTACTCATCCTCAAAGATAACAAAGTAAAAGTCCTTTGGGAATAGATTGCAGAATTGAGTACGAATAAGAACATGGAACCCAAGAATTGCTCAGCCTGCCAGGGGCGGGGAAGATTCTCCAAGTTGCAGCCAGCATCCCTCTCCCATGTTAACACAGAGGTTTTCTGTGAGTTTCCTCTGAAACAGGTGAGCAAAAACAGCAATGGTTTCCCTCATATTGCCCCCTATTATGCAACAGCCTGGCTGAGGCCTACTTTAACCATCAAATATTTTTCCTGGCAACAATTTCTTCCCCTATATACACACGATGTGGCTTTCTGTTAAGTTTCAAAGGCCCATGTATTTAAAAAGTATTCCTACAGCTCATCCAAGATTTAAAGTTGAAGTCATAAAAAGAGCCAAGGGATTACGTGGAGGTGTTAAGAATACTACTTTATTGCAAACCTTTGTCACCTTGAACTCAATAAATACGTAGCTTCTGCATTGTGAACATATAACATGTTTTTCAGATTGACAGAGGGAAGAGGGAGAGAAAAATCATGTGCAAGTGTCACAAGTACAGTAGCTGCAAAATTAGGATATAACTCAGTGCATAGTACATGCCTACCATATGGATCTTTCTCTAGCATGAAACAGGGGATGAGAGAGAAAGAGAAAGAGAGAGAGTGAAATGAGGGAGTGTAGAGAGCTGTCTCTTTAAGAAAGAGTCTTAATGCAGCCAAACATCAGTTTAACTGGCAAGCACTTGATGTCAGCCAATCAGAAACGTTTTAGCCGCCTGACAGTTGATTACATCATCACAGACCTATAAATAGGACTGCCTCCGGAGCAGTTTGTGTGGCAGCTTTGCCATTTGGGACGCTTTGGGTGGGAGGCTAATCCTGCTTCAGCTAGACAGTTTTTAAAAGACGTTTTTTACTCCGGGACTTTTAGCTCAGGGCTCTTAGACTTTTCTCCGTAACATTGGCATGGGTTTATCTAGGCTTAGGACTTAGTGGTAATTAGTATTTACTCAGAATAAAAGCTGTTTCTCTCTCCTTTTACTCTCGTAACATTGTCTGTCTGTTTTACCTTACCTATTGTGATTTTTCCTTCAAAGTAAATAAACAAAGACCTGATTCAAAGTCAGCTGGGAAGGGTTTGATATCTCTGCCCCCATCTCTGCAGGTCAGGGTACCCCAGGGGGCACGAGATAAGGGAGGAGGGTATCCTGCAAAGTACTGCGTTACTTTTCAACCACCATGGTAGAGGTGGGGATCTGAGGAAGATTGTGATGCTCTAAAAGGGTTACATCTTTCTTTTTCTTTTTCTTTTTGGTGGGGGGGTGGGGAGCTTGGGGTTGAATCAGGACCTTGCACCTGCTGGTACAAGGACTTTGCCATGGAAATATATCCCAACGAGTTTTGTTTTGTTTTGATATTTTGTGTGTGTGTGTTTGTTTGTTTGTTTGATTTTTAACTTTTCAATTTTAGTCAGAGTATGACGACATTCCCCAGATCTTCATCCTGAACAATGAGGAAGCTTCTGTAATAAGGAAGAGGTAAAATGATAGCAGGCTTGGGGAGAACAGATGGCAGTCACTGTATTTGAGAAGGATGCTTCCATTTCCCTGTGATTCAACCAGTAAAGGACACAATGAAGGGATGGTGCCATTGTGTGAGATAATACAAAAGCAGAGGTCCCACCAGTCCCCCCCCAACACACCCCCTAAATAGGCGTACAAACATACCACATTACTGAAGAATTTTAATACAACAAAGAACTGCTGTGGCAAGGGATCACATCTAAAGACAGTCTTGGTCTGTGTGATCTGACTACAGACACGCCCTTAGTATACACCTTTAACCCCTAGCAATGAAGGTAAGATTTGTAGAAGGAAACAACTATCTTTGAAAATGATGTCCAATTGGGAGGCAGAAAAAGTGATAAATTAGAGAAAGATTTGACAGAAAAAGTCAGAGATAGAAGACACCCAACTCTTATGCGAATAACACAGGAAAGAGACATCAGGGAGAGTCAATCACTTGAGAATCAGTTCAGTCAATGAAGTTTGTGCAATGTAGTTGAGTTCATTCACGAATTCTATTCAGTCTATGCATTTCATGCAGTGCAGGTCAGCAGAAGCAGTTGAAGACAGACCAGGGCCAGTGTGCCAAGCATGACAGGAGCCTTTTCAAATGAGAGTCTGTTTTTCCAGAACTGCAAGGGATGACAATATTAGATAGAAAGAGACCTTCTCCAAAGGAAAGCTTGTCTGAGAAACATGCTAACATGCTATTTGGGGAGTCATAATGAGGCAAACCATAGCTGATAAGGAAACGAGGGTTCATGACAGGGCTTTAGGTCCCTGAAGAGTATATGTGTACCAATTTCTCTTTTAAAAAGAATATCCTTTTCTTAGTTACTGTGAATAATTAACTTAGAAATGAAAGTTAGATCTTGTCTTTGGGTAATAAAATGAAGAGGTTTCCAAGTACTTTGCAACACAGACATTGCTAAACCATGCATTTCTAAAGATAAAATATAATTGTTTCAATACTTGAAAACTGAAATTTCTTCATTCAACAAATATTAGGCCCTAGGGATTCATCTGTGAATGAGAAATAAAAATGTTCTATTTTCTACATGTTGTATCTTAGTTTCTCAGACAGGATGAGAAAGACAATTAAGTAAAACATACTGTGTATAGATCTTAAAAAGGAAAATCAACATAGGGAAGACTGGATGAAAGCTCTGGAGGAAGGAAAAGAGAGTCTTATATAATGTTAAGTGTTGGCAAAGGCATCCACAGAGGCCCCAATGAATTTAGAAATAGTGTAGGTGTGAGGAAAAGAGCAGTCTGAACAAAGGAAATGCCTCGTTTGGCCTATCCTACAGTAGACTGGTGTGTGTAGAGAGAAGCCAGGCAAGCCAGTGGCTGGAACAGAGCAGAGGTAGGGATGTCATACGTGTAGCATATGGCCAGAGCCTGTAGAACATTGAGTATTCAGCTTGAATTCAAGTGAAATGAGAAGGCACTGGAAGTTTTTGAGTCTGGAGACTCGATTTACATTCAACAAAACTATGTTAATTATCATGCTGTAAAAAGAAGAAGGTGGAGAATTGGGCTAAAACCAGAGCATAAAAATAAATGACTGTAAGCTGATTAGAATACTCAAAGCATGGGCATGTGGCTCAGAGTGATGGCAGCAGGCATGAGAGGAACTCGAAAACAGGATGCACTGGGAAGTTGAGGTTGCAAGTATTAGCTAATGTAATAAGTGTGAGTTATGAAAGCAGTTAGAAATATTGTCCTGAGCACTGTGTGCCAGAAACAGAGACCAACATCCTTGTGCTTTTTCATAGCATCACAGTTTATTGACTTACAATAAATTCACAAGGTTCAGAGGCTTCAATGGCATCAATTTGTCAGATAACCCTGCCTACCTCAGTAATGTAGCCAAGGCTAGTCCAAGTTCTTTTATTTCAATCTCAAATTACTAACAGTAATTCTCATAACACACAGAACTCAGATCTTAGTGTGTACATATGCAGTTTGCAGGTTGAATACTAGTGAAGTAGGGTACAGCAGAGTTGAGGAAGTTTCAGAACAGAACTGCAAAAAAAAAAAAAAAAAAAATTCCAAAAGCCAAAAAAACAAAAAGACAAAAAAAGAGAAACAAAACAAAACAAAACAAAAAACCCACCATCAACAACAAAACCAAGTAGAATCTGCATTGATAAGAATGGAGTACTACTCAGCTATTTAAAACAATAACTTCATGAAATTCTCAGGTAAATGGATGGATCTAGAAAATATCCTGACTGAGGTAACTCAGTCACAAAAGAACACATATGGTATGTACTCACTGAGAAGTGGATATTAGACAAAGAGCATGGAATGAATATCCATGATATAACTCATGGACCACATGAAGGTCAAGAGGAAGGAAGACCAAAGAGTGGATGCTTTAGTCCTACTTAGAAGGGAGAACAATACAATTAAAGGAAGTAGAGGGTGGGAGGGACTTGGGAGGAAGAGAGGCGTGGGAGGGGAAATAGAGGGGCAGAATTAGGTATGGGGGAGATGGAGAAGATATACAGAGGCTAGGGAAATTGAACAGAGGTGTGTAGCAATGGGGGATGGGGAACTGGGGAGTAGCAACTAGAAAGTCTCAGATGCCAGGAAAGCAAGAGCCTCCCAGGACTCCAAGAAGATGACATTAGCTGAAATACCCCACAAAGGGGAGGGAGAATCTGTAGAGACCCTATCCAGAGGTTAGGCATGGCCCCCTGGTGGAGGGATGGGGCCAACTACCCATCTCCAAAATTTTATCCCAGAGTTGTTCCTGACAAAAGGGACAACGTGTGGAACAGAGACAGAAGGAAAGGCCATCCAGAGACTGAGATCCATCTGGGAATCCATCCCACATGCAGACACCAAACCCAGACACTATTGCTCATGTCAAGAAGTACTTGCTGACAGTAACCTGATACAGCTGTCTCCTGAGAGATTCTGCCAGATCCAGACCGGTGGTACAGATGAGTTGGCTTGCAGTCAACCATCAGACTGAGCACAGGGACCCCAGTGGAGGAGTTAGGGGAAGGCCTGAAGGAGCTGAAGGGGCTTTATCTGGCATCAATGAGAACGGAGGCCCTAGGTCTTGTGAAGGCTTGATGTTCCAATGTAGAAGAATGCTAGGGCTGTGAGGCACGAGTGAGTTGGGGAGCACCCTCATAGAAGCAGAGCAAGGGGAGATGGGATAGGTGGTTTGCAGATGGGAAACTGGGAAAAGGGATAACATTTGAAATGTAAACAGATAAAATATCCATTTTTTTTAAAAGAATCTGCTCCTATGAGGAACAGGCTTCAGATGAGCCAAAAGCTGAACAAAATTGTAGTTTGCTGCAAAGTTGAGGGCAGAGCTAGATTGGAGCAGGAAATGATGGGTTCTGGTTTCAGTGGCAGTTTTGGTGAGCAGGTGACTGGCACAAGGCAGCTATATCAGCAGTGAGGGACTGAGCAGAGGTGAGGACCAAGGATAGTTGGGCATTGTCTGCCCATTGACCCTTGATACATTTGTTATGAATCTGATGATGAGTTGGTGTGAGGCCTTTACTATTTCTGTGGTATGCAGGTCTCTGGTTCTCTCAGCTCATGCTGCTATCTTTATTCCTTAACTCCAACCCTCAATGTCAAAGTGCTCTCGAGTTTCTTCTATGTGTGTCTTCACTTTTGATATTTTATGGGAGTCAGACTAGAGTGGCACACTTTCCCTGGTCTAGCATGTCTTATGTTCCTAGGCAAGCTTTAATATTCCCACGTGTTCCTACAGTCTCAATTCCTCCCAATAAATTTCTAAGGTGGCACCCTTTCTACTCCCAGGGATAAGCCACTTTCTCAGTCTGTGTTGCATAGGTGGTAGTACACAAAATGTGTGATTTACTGCTCCACTTGGGCGATACACATACTCTTCCTTTAAAATAGAATTAAAACTGCTTATAAAATGAAGTGTCTCGGAACAATGCTTAGTCTGAAAAAAAAATCTGTTTTATACAATGTGGAGTAACTTAGAGCAGGATGTAGCCTAATCTCAACAATAATTTTAATCTAATTTTAGGACTGCTAGTAATAAATTACCCAGTATGAATCACTTCAACAAAAATGCATCCCCCTTTGGCAATGACATGAAATATAATGGAACTCTCATGTTAAGTATTGGCATATAAGACATCTTTGTCCATCAGTAAGATCATATGCTTAGGTAATAGAAACTAGAAATTGTAGGCAGGACCTTGTGTTGGGAGGGCAGAGTTTGATCTACAAGTCTGTAATCATAATGGCAAGGACAAGCATGTGAGCATAGGAGTGGAAGTAAGTTGTAGCTGAGACCATTAAACAAGAAGAGGTAGTTAGCAAGGCGAAAGGCCAAGAGATTAGATGGATTAATTCTATTAAGCTACTAATAATTATGATACAAAATAGTATCTGTAAACATGAAAGTCCTCTTGAGCTGTCTGTAAAAATATCTTAAAGTGTATAAAAACACAGCTGAGCATTGTGAAACACATAAAATTTCAGGATCAGAAGTCCGAGGCAAGAGGTACTCAGGTTTCAGTCCAGCCACAGCTAAGTATAGACTTGCCACAAATTTTAAAAAATAAAAGAATAAAATCAGTTATATAGCAAATTATTGTGTGTACAAATTTGTATATGTTGTGGGAAATATTAAAATGAACCTGCAAGTTCCTGGGCTTGCCCCTGAAAGGTCCTGCGGGGTTCTGAGTCTAGCTAGCCCCGCCCCCCATCCCCTGTAGCTACCAATTGCTGTGTTCCCAGCTCCAGTTTGCTTGTCTCTAGAGCTGATAGTTCCTTCTTAGCCATAAACCCACTATGGTTGGTGGTCCTACCTTCAAGTAACCCAGTAAAACAAAACTCTAGAAGCTTATAATTAACAAGTGAGATTTATATATCAATAAATTCTCAGTTCACAAGATGCCCACACAATAATTTCAGAGCTAATTGATAATGACACAAGCTGCCCACCTAGATCAGACAAGTTATCCCAATTATTCTATCCCTATATGATATTCACAACTACCCATGACTTTTTCAAACCACGTGGAATCAAGATCTTCCTCCTGTCCTTCAACCCCTATCTTGGCTTCTCCTCCCTCTCTTGAGAAACTCTCTGTCTCTGCAACTCTTATTTCTGCCTCCCCTTTCCCTGTCCAATCACAGGCTGCCTGTTCTACTAATGTTTTAATGTAATTGGGCAGGGAAAACCCTGTCACATGTATATGCATGTTTGTCCCTATGTATGCACCTGCGTGAAGAAGTCAGAAGTCAATATAAACATCGTCTTCAATAACTCGCTATCCTAACTTTTGAAACAGTGCCTTTCATTGAACCTGTTGCTCACTAATTAAACTAGACTGTCTGGCAAATAAGGTCCAGGGATTCTCCTGAATCCATTCCTCCACTGCTGGGATTGCAAGGAGGAGCCCAACTATACAGTTGTTGAGACACTATACCCCCTAAACCATCTCACCAGTTCCACACCAGACTAAAGTCTAATAATAAAAGATATATATTTTCAACATCCCATATAAATAAAAGGAATTTTAAAAATCACCCTCTTTTCTAAAGTGACTTTAGCAAAATCTTCAAGAATATATTGAATAACTGCCTATATTATCAGTTCTATACAGAGCTCATAAATATATGATATGGCAAGGCTCCTCTCCTCAGTGAGATGGAATTAGCAATTTCTGCGCTGCTCAGACCAAAAGAAAAAGTTTAAAGGAAGAATCAATATTTTGCCTGACAGCTTTTCTTTGGGTTTGTGTTCTTAGATGGGACTTTGTGGTAGTAGGAACCTACAGCAGTGGAGAGCTGTTCCTATCATGGTAGACCACACAGCAGAGATGAAAGCAGAAACTAGGGGCCAGAAATAAACTTCAATGACCTATTTCTACCAGATAAGCCCCACCCTCGCCCTGTAAAGGTTTTACTGACCTCCCAAACATTGGAAACACTAGACTCAAACTATAACATGGGCACATGGGTTATTTGTAGAGAAGTAAAGAAGATCAGGGTTCTTCCCTCACTCCCCAAGCGAGAAGAAACAGCAACTGGTCTGTATTTCTTTGTCCAGGACAACTACAGAGCAAACCAATTCCTTGACCCTAAGTCCAAGGAGACTGCCTACTGCTAGATCACACATACAGTGTTCCTGAGACTACCACGCAGGACTGAAGAAGCCTAGGTAGACTCAGCTCCTTCAGTCAAACTCTAAGGCATCTTTCTGCTCTTTCCTCCTACCTTTAACTTCACACTACTTTAACTTCTCCTATTCATAGAAAACTCTTTCCACATATCTCAGCCTAATGCCCATCTCCATGTGACACCTACCATAACTTTATTATTATAACCTTTCATGAGTATGCTTGAGTAACCTGTATGAAATTTATTTTTTAGTCCTTTTAAATCTCGTATGAGTATCATGGAAAAAAAATCTGGCACATTTGTGTTACCACTGATTTTCTTGAACATTGTGTCTTGTCCATAATAGATCTTCATTAACTTCTTCTTCAATGAATAAAAGGAAGTAAGCACCTATCTCTGAATACAATAGATGCACTACTTTTGTGGAACTTCTAAGACCACTCCAACTGCACCCCACAGAAACAGAGTTGATCCTCTGAAATACATTTATAGGCTTCATTGTGCCTATTGCTCATAGTCCCAATTGGTTTGTGACTGGCTGTGGTCTTAGAATGAAGTCAAAAGTAACTAAGAGAATTTAAGACACTAAGACAACCAGAAAGAAATTCAACGAAGTGGGAGCTCCTCAATGACTGCAGCCTGTAGCAATCATTCTGATAAATATACCACCTGTCTCTTTTCCTTCTTTGGCCCATGACAGTCCTTCACTCTCAAGACCCAGTTCTTATTACTTTTCTCTTTAGGCTTTGAGAAGATCCACTAGGGGAATTTTTGCAAAAAATACCAAACATAGTTGTGTTGAATCTATATTTTGGTAGACTTTATAAATAGTAGTTCATACATTGATTTTTAAACAGACATTCCTTAAATCTCTTTAAAATGAGTTAAATCAGCATACAAAGTAATGAGTTTCATCACAGTCTTTTCCTACACTTTCTTGTTTATTTTCTTCCTTCCCCAGTAGCCTCCCTGACCTTCCTTGTCCCACCCTTGCTGGTTTTCTTGGACCCTCTGGTAGTATTCTCTCTACTGTTAAGTCACATGTGTTCTATACCTCCTTATTTTGTCCTCTTCCCTTCTCTTTTAAGACCTCCTCTCTCATCTCATGTTTCTCTTTTAGTTTCACAGAAACACACAGACACACAATTATATACACACACATACCACACACCCCTTATAAAAATTAAATTCTAAGTTCTCCTTATGAGAGAAAGTGTGTGCCATTTGTCTTTCTGAACCCAAGTTACCTTACATGTAATTCTATTCATTTTCCTAATGTATAATATTTTTAAAATCTTTACCACCAAATAAAATTCATTTGTGTATGTGCACCATATTTTTAACTGTTCATCCGTTGATGTACATGTAGGATGACTCCATTTCTTGGCTATTGTTATAGTGAAGCAATAAATAAAGATATGCAGGTACCTCTGTGGTGAGACCTCTGATTATGTACCTAGGGGCCATTAAACTCATAATGACAAATCTGTTTTTAGGTTTTTTTATAGACTGATTTCCATAGTGGCTATACTAGTTTCCATTACCCCCAGCAGAAAAGGAGGGTTCCTCTTTCCCTACACCTTGGCCAGTAACTATTTTCTTTTGTTTCCTCAATGATTGCCATTCTACATGGGGTGAGATGGAATATCAGAGCAGTTTCAATTTGCATTTTTCTAGTACCTAAAGATGTTGACAGTTTCTCCAATATTTCGGCCATTTGTATTTCTTCATTTAAAACTGCCTAATTCAGTTAATTGGCCCATTTAGTGGGTTATTTGTCTTGGTACTTTCAGAGTTGTTTATATATTCTAGATGTTATGCTTTATTAAGAAAGAAAGAATAAAAGAAAGAAAGAAAGGAAGAAGGAAGGAAAGAAAGAAAGGAAGGGAGGAAGAAAGAAAGCTCCTTGGTAACAGCTCAGCTCAGTATGGTGACTTGGAGGGGGTGCCTCCTGTGGCCCATGGGCTCTTGCTGAGGCATCCCTTCCCTCTGAGGTACCAGCCATATGATGGATATAATATGCAATAGAGATTATTTAGGGAATGAGAAGGGGAGTTGAGCAGAGAGTAGAGGCAGAGAAAGGCAGAGAAAAGGAGAGAGAAAGAGAGAGAGAGAGAGAGAGAGAGAGAGAGAGAGAGAGAGAGAGAGA
>JADRCC010268818.1:773-19859 GCA_019843855.1 Hylomyscus alleni | reverse complement strand
AAAAAAAAACAAACCCAGATTTATTACAACTCTGTGGGTGCCTGTGTGTTGGTGTATGCAGCAAGTTCAGGTGCCTTCCGAGGGCAGGCAGGGCCTGAGCTCCCCTGGAGCTGGAACCACAGGCAGTTGTCAGCTGTTGACACAAGTACCGGGCACCAAACTCAGGTCGTCTGTGAGAACAGCAAGTTCTCCTAGCTGTTGAGAGAACTCTCCAGCCCATTTAAAAATTACTTTCACCACCTCAAAGAAAACCTGTACTCTCTATGCCATTTCCCTGGCTCCTGGAACTCCCCTTCCAGGATGTTACATAAATGGAATCACACAGTAATTGTTCTTTTCTAAGTGGCTTCTTTCACTTAGCACATGTTCAGGCCCACTCAAACTGCACTTTCTTTGTGGGGTAAGTGATACTCCGTGGCATGCACGTTGTTTCATTCCTTGGTGGATAAGAATGAAGAATGCTGATATGAAATTATGATTTGTTTCTGAAGTGCTGGGGAGGGAACCCAAGGGCCTTGTACTTGTGCAAGCTAGGCAAGCGCTCCCACTGAGCTGCATCTTCAGCCTCCAGGAAGGAGTTTTTATTAAAACGTGCAGTATCTGTGGTTAGCCGCCAGCCTTTCTTAAGAAGGACGGCTGACGGTGCCCATGTTCTTTGGGAGAGCTGTGCATTCAATGAGGACACAGAATACAGGGCACAGTAGTAGCAACACTGTGACGGCAAAGGGGCTCCTTTGGTTTCTGCCTCCGCGAGCACCAGCTCCAGTTTCCATTTTTCTGCTCGTCTCCTTTATGTGAACCATGGTGGTCAACTTTTGGTTGCTTAGGTGTCCGTAAGTGTTTACTTGGGACAGAGTAGCCATGCCAGCCCTTCTTTGAGAGTGTGCACCCTCAGCGGGCTTCCCTCTGCTCTGCCCAATGCAGGCTCTCGTGATTGCTGGCATTTCCCTCCAAGCTGCCAACCTCTACGGCTACATCCTCTGTAAGATGGGGGGTGACAGTGACATGAGCACAGTTGCAGCCAGCTTTCTGTCCCAGACCGTGTTTCAGATGGTGAGTGACGAGGCCCTTGCTGGAGCCTTCCTTCCAGGTGCTCAGAGAAGGCCACCTGCAGGCAGTTGTAGTTTTTAACCATCTTCCTATTGCTTTTTACTATGTATATATATATAAAATCCACCATGTTAACTATTTCTGATGTATAGCTCTTGCTGAGTGTGGCGTTATACACCTTTGATATCAGTACTCTGGAGGCAGGGGCAGGTGGATCTCTGAGGCTGAGACCAGCCTGGTCTACAAAATGAGTTCTAGCCTAGCCCAGGCAGGACTACTTAGTGAGATCCTGTTTTAATAAACAAGTTTAAAAAAAACCCCACAATAGGTCAATTAGTTCTAGGGACAGCCTTGTACAGATGGAATACAGTCTAGCTCCAGAACCGTCTCACTGCCAACAAGAGCACAGTCCTTTTCTTTTTTTAGATTTATTTATTTATCTATATGAGTACACTGTAGCTGTCTTCAGACACACCAGAAGAGGGCATCAGATCCCATTACAGATGGTTGTGAGCCACCATGTGGTTGCTGGGAATTGGAAGAGCAGTCAAGTGATCTTAACCACTGAGCCATCTCTCCAGCCTGAGCACTGTCCTTTAGACACTAGCTCCCCATTTGTCCCTAGCTCCTGGAAACCACCATCTTGTCTGTAGCAAATTGACAGTTCCTATCACCACAGTGTCTGACATTGTGTGACTCCTGTTTAGTTTTAAGTAATAGTTAAGATTGAGGCTAAAGTTAAGAAAACGTGCTGCTCCCACAGAGGACCCAGACCGGCTTCCCAGCACTCATCTATCTGTACCGCCAGTTCCAGAGGATTCTGGACTTCCCTAAGCACCACATGTTACACATATGCATTCATTCAGGCAATACATACACATAAAATCAAATAATTAAAGCAAAACCTACAACTGGCCAGGGAGAGGGCTCAGTGGGTAAAAGCACTGGATGTGTAAACCTGACCACCTAAATGTGGTGGCAAGCATCTATAATCACAGCATTCTGGCTGAGAAGGTAGACAGAGAAGTTCATGGGCCAACTAGCTAGGAGTAACACAGTACAGAGACAGATGAGAGATCCTGCCTCAAAAACAAGGTGGCAAGAGAGAAATAAGGTCCCCAAAGTTGTCCTCTGACCCCCATAGGTGCATCACGGGATGCACATGCCTGCATGCACATCAACGAACACTTACACCCCACAAAATTGAGGAAAGAATGACAAAGCCTTGATTTTGTTTTGAAGTCAGGAAATATTTCTTGGATAATTGTCTCAATAATTGCCAATTGTCAAGTTGTCAGAAATGAGGAATGGAGGAATCTTTTGGCTGTGCGGTGCTCTGAACAATGCTCCGTGTGGCTGTGGGTCTCCCCAGTGAGTCTGCTCTTTGTTGGGACAATCATGGCTCCTCTTCCCTTGCAGGATTCCCCAGGTGACTTTGAGAAGCCCAGGTTGGAAGGGCTGGACATCCACCAGCACTAGGTGAGCGGCAGGTGCAGGCCAGAGGCCTGAGCACCTATGGGAAAGCAGCTCCTGACCAGTGCCACAGGCCTAGGTGGGCTCTCCCCAGTCTTCCAAGCTAGACCCTGATGATTAGGGCCTGCTTGGGACTCATCGAGCTTTGGAAAGGTTGCATCTGCCCCCCAGGGACCCCAGCACACTCCCTGAGTTGATGTGTAAAGGGGAAGGGAAGGCTGCCCACCTTCCAGTGTCAGGCCACAGTGCAGTGGAAATCTGGAATGACTTCCCCCAGCAGCTCTCATTCTATGTCTTAGTCCCAGACAATGGGGACAATTACATTTGTCTCTCAGAAGTGCCAGGTAATGGTATGCCTGGGACCCTGGGAATTACCGGATGTCTTGAAGGTACCCATCACCTCATGGATGACTTACAAGCTTTGCCAGGGGTTCTGATGTCCCCCAGCCAAAGCACTCACACTGATCCCAGCATGACTAGAGACCTCCCAGAGTTGGAGACCCCAGTGTGGGCAGAGACTGGTATCATTCTCCCTCCTGAGGAAGCCACAACCCTCCCTCTGTCTCCCCTAGGCATATCGCCTGAGGCAGAAACAGCTCCTGGGAGTCCTGTGACTCAGAGTTCTTAGTCCCTTGGATTCCAGAAAGCAGGCCCTAAGGGACAGGTTCAAGGAGACATTTTTATTTTCCGAAGAATGGTACCTGGATACAGAGCGCCTGTACCTTTGATCTCGAGGAAATGGGTGATTATAGTGTCTTAATGAGTGACTTCAAATCCTGTCAGCATCTGGTGGCTGTGGCACACCACCTGTCCCCCCGACCAGGTGTGGATGGACACGTGGCCTGCCAGCTCTGTGGTTAGCAGGTGGCACTTGGCCCTGTTCCACTTCAGGGACTGATGAGGCTCTCATTATGTGACTGATGAGGATTACAAAAGTCTCGGATCCCTAAAAGACAAGTTGAGGGGTGAGTTCTCGCCCAACACCTTTGCCCATGGCTTGCTTTGGCTTATCAGTTAGGACTCCAATTTGTTTTATTGGCCTTAATGGCAAGTATTTCCCATGCTATGAACTTCACCTGCTCCTGTTTCTCAAACTAAGAAGTAGCTCATAATGCTGACACCCGGGCAGAAGTCTCCTGGTCTCCTGGGCTGAGGAGCATGGGTCCCCAGCACCCCTGCTGTCTCCAGCCGAAGCTGGCAGATTAACCCTACGGCTTCTGCACACTTGCATACTTCACTCCTCTAGGTGACTTCCTGCAGGCGATGTCAAGTACTTACTCTGAATTATACTTTTGTAGGCTGCTGTGGCTGGTGAATCTGGGGCCTCAACAAAAAAAGACTGGCCTTTGTCACAGCTCTTGCCTTAAAGAAACAGAGGAAAGGAGACCCGCTTGTCAAAGTCTTGCTCTTTGCAGTGTGGCTGCCTGGGGCTCCCCACTCAAGGACAGCAAAGGTGGAGAGACACAACATGCCCCCCCCCCCAGCTGTGTCCCTTCCTCAGCAACGAGGTTGCTTTGCTGTGGCCGCAAGTCAGCTGGGTAGCAAAGGCAAAGGCAGATAGGCCCAAGGAACTGTTGGCTCTGCTCTGAGTGGGCCCAGGAGTCTACAGGAGACTCACTAACCTGCAGCCCAGGAAAATGAGAATACAGGAAAGGGAATCAACTAGGGCTCTCAACAGGCAGGGAGTGTGCCAAAACATCAAGGACAAACTAAGAAAGGAAATACAGACAGGGCGAGCGTCTACATCTCTGAGGAAACACATGTAAATGTGGAATACATACTGCCTCTCAGATGAGCAGAACCCTGGGTGCACACACCCTGTTCTCTGCCTACGACCCTATCATGTCATCTTCATGGTCCTTCTCAGCTGCACAGTCACTCACACACATGCATGTACACGTGCACACACACACACACATTCACCATCCTGAATACCACATGTAACCCAGGGGAGACACAGCTTTGCCTGTGAACCTCCCTCAAGGCTGGTCCCCATGTTGTTACTTAAGGCCCAGTTCAAACACCTCAGTCCCTTCTTTCCTGACAGGAAAAGGGAACCTCTCACATTTGGGTACAGAGTCATCTGCAGCTGAACCCAGTCTGCTTCAGGCTCTTCCCTCTGAGACCCAGGCACCTGGCACTGCTCCACTTCCTGCCCTTGTCACAGACATCTGCCACTCAAGCAAGTCCAACTCTTATTGTGGGCAAAGTGGAATCTACAGGGCAGTAGAGCCCCTGTCTCCTCACAGCAAACCAATACCTGGATGAGCCTGGGATAGAGCTAGATGCACACCCCTCCCTCAGTTCTGGAGACCATTCAGAGCAGAATTGTCAGGATCCTAGGATATCCAACACGGTCCCCACTAGTATGTCAGAGCCCAGCATAGGAGCAGAGTGACCAAGGGGCCCTGTGGTCCTAGGGACACATGGCTGGAATTTCATGGAGGATCTGAGGTGCCTGTCCCCAGGCCTCACTGCTTCTCTCCTGTGGTGGCGGCCTCTATGGAGCTCTGTGGGTCCAGCTCTGAGCCACCACTGCTGGTCCTGCATACAAGCCCCCAGCTGCTAAAAGGGCTGTGCACGCAGCACAGGCCCCTCAGATCTGCCATGTTCACACTCACCTATGTGTGGATCCAGCGGCACTTTGCCCAGAAGGGGGATCTTCAGGTCCTGGCACATGGCCTCTGCACCCCCAGTCGTGGGAGGGAAGATCTGAGACTCTTTCTGTGAGACAGAAAGATGAAGGAGCTCTATTTTGCTTCTGCATCTTAAAACACACACGTTTTTAGACGTTTTGAACCAGTGAACCAGTGCCTTGTTTGGCTGTGAAACTCTGAAGCATCTTCACCCAGGCAGTAGCAGAGGACTTGATGGAGACCCTCCTTTCCCAATGCAGCAGGGAGAGCAGAAATAGTCCCTAGAGAACATCCCTGCCATTTCCCCACTAGGACATGCTTAGGCCTGCCCTGGGGACCCTCACCTTGCACTTGGGACAGATGAAACCGCTCATGTTCTCTACCACACCGAGGATGGGCAGCTTCACCTTGTGGCAGAAGCTGATCTCTTTCCTGACATCCTGGAGGGCCACCTCCTGGCAAAGTTCACAGAGCGGTTATCCCTCAGCCAAAGGGCACTGAAAGACACGTGTGGTCCAGGAGATGGCACACAATCACCAGAGCGCTCCCTCCCTCACCTGAGGGGTGGTGAGGATCACCGCCCCATCGATGTGTGTCACAGCCAGATACTGGACCACCGAGAGGTGTTCATCAGAGGTGCCGGGTGGGGTGTCTATGATGAGGAAGTCCACATCTCCCCAGTCCACATCACGGAGGAACTGCTTGATCAGACCTGGAAGTGGACAAGGCTGAGTGTGTGCCTTCTTTCCGGCATGTATCTCCAGTAGCAGCTTTCATTACGCATGAGCATTTGGCCTATATTCTGAGCCTCAACAGTGACACTGCTGTCCCCAGGGGGCAGGAGGTGAGATCTGGAGACATGTTGGGTGGCCATGATGAAGTCAGGGGTGCTCCTGTCACTATGTGTGGCATAGTCATGTTGCTCTAACAGTCATGTGGCTGAAGAGTCAGTGGTGAGAAGGTGACTGCCCAGTGGTGCCGTCTGTATCACCTTATGTTTCCCCAGAAACGGGTTTTCACTCCACACTTCCCTCCTTGGCACAAACCAGCCATGTGATCACACTACAGATCACTTAAGGATCCTGCAAGTCTCAAGGGTAGAAAAGCTCACAGGTAATAGAATGTCTACACTGAAAACATGTATTTCTCATAGTTTTCTTTATCAGGGAGGGTGGATGCTGAAACAGAACACACTACAGGCCAGGGTGTGGCTCCAGTGAGAACATTAGTAGGTACGAGGTCCTAGGCGCCATCCCAGGACCAAAATAATAGCATGAACACACCACAAAGCCCATCAGGTACCCGAGGCACCCCTCCCACCCAACAGCCTGGATGTAGGCAGATCCAGGGAACGGAGCTGGGAGCAGTGACAAACCATTTTTCTTTGGTCCCCTCCAGATGACAGCATCATCTGGGCTGCTCAGCAGGAAGCCCACAGACATCACCCCCAGGTTGTCCTCCACATACTGCAGCGGGAATGGGAGAGGGGGAGAAACATGTTTGTTTATGGGAGACAAGGGCACGACACATCTACATAAAACCCTAAGTGGGCACTTCCAAAGGAATTAGGTAAAATAATAATAATAAAAAATCAGGATAAAGGTACCATGTGCCTCACACCCACGCTTGCTCTTTGCAAGCCTCAAATCATTTTTGAGAAACAGGTGGCCATGGTGGGATCCACAGTAAGCCATGTGTCGCCTGTGCCTAAGCAACAAGCCAGTGATGCTAAAATAGTCTCCTCAGGTGGTCTAACTGGATCAGTAGAGACCCCAAAACCCAGTCTTGTAGGTGAGGTTTGACTGGGGTACACTGTGGTCACTCAGCTGCTGCACAGGACCATTTTGGGGCTATGGAACTGGACAGCACAGATCGACAAGCCCCGTTACAGATAAGGCCTGCGCATCCTTGGTCTGGCAAACAGTCCCAGTCAATAGAGTCAATATTCGAGCCCTGCCTCCGACAGCCCATCACAGCTAACCCCGCACACTGCCTCCCCAGTAAGGCTCACTCACCACTGGAGACCAGCCGGAGCCACTCTGGTGAACCTGTGGGAACATGACATTCATTCTTGAGCACTGACAAAGTGCCCATGGAGGATGGCTTCACACAGTGTGATTCACTGTCCTGTACTGAACCAGTCTAATAAAAAGTCCCTTAGTTACTTTTATTTAGTAGTGTGTTTATGCCTGTATGTTTCATGACTGCATATATAGAGGTCAGAGGACAACCTTCAGGATTTTCCTTCCACCATGTGGATCCCAGAACGCAGGTCGTCAGGCGTGGCAGCAAGCGCTTCTACCTGCTGGCCACTCAGTTCTTAGGGAGGGTTGAGAAATGAAGACCTTATTTGATACAAACACTCTATCCCTGCCCTTGCTAAGGAATCAAACTTATTCAAGTTCAGGCACAACTCTGAGAAGGAGAGTGCTGCCAGCTGCTGAGAAAATGCAAGCATGTAAGGTCAGCCAGGCCACTAGGCATAGGAGCAGAGGGAGACTACTACCCAGTGGCCTTCGGTGCCACAGCTGATTCAAGGCTGCCCTGAACAGGTGGCAGAGGCGGGTCAGCCATTAAAGGCCTGGCTATCCAGTGTTCAAAGGACATGGGTTCAGTTTCCAGCACCTGCATGGTAGCTGCTCACACACATCTGTCTGCAATTCCTGGGCATCTGACACCCTCTTTGGGAGTCTTTGGACACTGTGAGTATTCACATGATGCACAAACACATACACACAGGGAAAATACCCTTACACATAAAATAAAAATTTAAAGCTGCCCTTGGGCTGGGTATGGTGTTGCACACTTTTAATCCCAGCACTCTGGAGGCTATGGCAAGTGAATCTCTGTGAATTCCAGGCCAGCCAGGGACAGCTAGTGAGAGTTTGTTTACCAAGCAACCAACCAACCAAACAAACTCCAAACTGTCTCAGTCAGTGGCCTGAGCCCTGACTCCAGAATGCTACCGCCAGGGCCAGGGTCACCACGAAGCCCCATGGAACTGGGTCTGGGCGCTGTTCTATTTATTATGAAATTAGAACTTAAGCAACTTCTGCCTACACATCAGACTGGGCCTTCTCTTTCAGTTTTCCAGACAGGTCCTGGCACCAACCTCCACCCCTAAAACTAAGTGATCCTCTTAACTCACCCTCCCAAGTAGCTGGGACTACAGTTTACACCACCATGCCTGGCTAAATTTCAACTTCATACGACAACTGTACTATAAGTATACCCATTTGGTGTGTGTGTTGTGCAAAGGCTCTCTGTCTGGGGCACAATCCTGCTTTTTATTTCAACATGGGTACCACTATGCATACTAGCATCCGTGTATGCGCACCCCAGGCGTTGGCAGTGCCTGGGTGAACTTCCCATTTGCTGAGGCTAAATGCGGCTGTTCCTATCCCCTCTCCCGCCTTGGCCTCCTGCCCTCCGCTCTTTCCCACGAGGATCATCGGCACTGCTTGACATTTGCATGCCTAGAAGAGGACTGGACTGAAAGAGACAGCACTGCCCGTGGTGTCTGAGCCCAGCCCGGACTCTGACACCACCAGAGGGCCTTCCAGCATGAGGCCAGTAGCAGACAACCCCACTGTCCTGCTGCTGTGTCACTCAGCAGTGCCACAGTCAGGGTCTCAGTTCCCTAGCAGAGACCACAGCTCTCAAAGATTCCCTTGCTTCCAGTGCAAACCCAAGCTAACCCTGGCCCAGAGTTGAATTTCCACATCTCACTTCTGCATTCTGCCTGCTGTTTCCCTCTCCCACCCATAAAAGGCTCAAGAAAAACCCCAATGTTTCTCACATACGTGGATGTACTTTATATCTAATCCCGAATGCCTAAATCCACAGCCATTGAGAAAGGAGACAGAGGGGCTACTGTATGTGCTTGCCCAAAGAGAACCAGTCAGATTCTCTGTCAGCTATTACCTGCTCTCCTTCTAAGCCCATGATCTTGGGAATGGATGGCCCACAGATATCAATGTCCAGAAGAGCGACCTGGGAATGAAAAGAGACAGGTGGTATCATCACTGACTGCTGAACTTTCAAGCTATGCACAGTGAGATGGGGCGTGGACAACACATGAAAACAAATGGTTGAGCTTCCACTTTCTCACAGGAAAGACGCATCATGGACCTTCCAGGAACTCCTAGGACAACAGGCGTGCACACAGCCCCCAGCGTGGAACAGGGTGGTGATGCCTCAGGCCACTGAAAAGAGTTAGTTCACTCGGCCTAGAAATGTACCATGAGTTCTGCGTCACACAAGATGAAGCCGAGATTCAGAGAGGCCCAGGGACTTGTTCAATAAGCAAAGAACAGAGATGGGACAAAAGTCACCATCTCCAGTGCCGGGACTCTTTCCACCACAGTCAGGCCTACACAGGAGGCCAGGGCAAAAATTATGGCTGACTCTAGGCAAGTCCCATGTTCCTGGGACCAAGCTGACAATGATCTTTCAAAACAGCCTTTAAATAAGAAAGGAGATGCTGGTCAGATGGCTCGGATATTAAGAGAACATGTTTCTTTTAAAGAGAGCCTGAAATGTATGCACAACCATGTTCAAGACCCTTTGAAACTCCGTTCAGGGGATCTGGTGCCCCCTTCAGGCCACCACAGGAACTGCACTTGAGCCAGATCTGCCCCCTCCCCTTTTAATTTTATGCATACAGGTGTGTTGCCTGTGTGTGTGTGTGTGTGTGTATGTCTGTGCACCTCATACATGCCTGGTGTTCATGTAGGCCATAAGAGGGCATCAGATCCCCTGGAACTGGAGTTACAGACAGTTGTGAACTGCCACATGGTTGTTGAGAATCAAATCTAGGTCCTCTTAAAAGAACAGTCAGTATTCTTAACCACTGAGCCATCTCTCCTGCCCTCATATTTCTTTTTCTTACAAAAAAAAAAAAAAAAAAAAAAAGACCTAGAAAAATGAGGAGGAGGAAGAGGAGGGAGAGAAGAGCTGGAGAGATGGCTCAGAGAAAGAGCTGGCTGCCCTTCCAGAATACCCAAGAACAAATACTCTTTCTTCCGTATTGGGCAGCTCACAACTCCCTGTAACGCCAGCTCTGGAGCAAGCGGGCATCAGCACCTTCTTCTAGACTATCAGGCACACACATGGCACTCACACAGACACACAGACACATAAACAAAAATAATTCTTAAAAACATGAAAGGAATCTGGGAAGTTCTTGTGGGGACTTAGGAGGTCTCAGAAGACTTCTGCCAAGCTACCAATGAAGGCCTGCAGCAGTATGCACTGCCCATCGTGAGAACGGTCGTGGGGACCCAGAGTGCAGCACCTCTGGGGAAGTTTGGAACTTGCCTGTGCTGTCTTCCCTCTTCAACCCTACTTCCTCTACATACTGGTTAACTGCAGTGCCTGTGACTTACAGGGACTTAGGGGACTTCTTCACTAACATCCTGTTTGCCTCCTGCGTCCTCTGCTGGCCTGGCCCAAAAGTGCAGCTGGGGCACCTCCAAATCCAGGAAAAGGTCCCAGGTGTTTCCTCAACACAGTTGACAATACTGATGCTGCTTGCCTTTGGCCCTTGGAGCCCAAGGTCATCCCTTACAGGAGTTAGGAAGCTGAGTGCTGACACATGATCCTCCTAGCTCCTTCATTTACATACCTCCTTTCCTCTGCCTAGGAGCACATGAGTCAGGGCTGTCTTTACCTAAGGCCTTTTCCACACAAGATGACAGACATCAACTAGGAGCAGACTGAGTGCCAGGCATCTACTGGACCCCAGAAGGCAGCCTTAGGGCTGGGGATACTGTGCTGCTGACCCTCCATAACTGAACTCAGTGTGTACTGCGTCTACACTGTGCCTGCAGACAGGCCAGACTGACCCTCCATAACTGAACTCAATGTGCACTGTGTCTACACTGCGTCTACACTGCGTCTACACTGTGCCTGCAGACAGGCCAGCGCTTACCTACAGGCTGTTTTCATTTTTGAGACAGACTCACGCTGTAGCCCAGGCTGGCCTGGAACTCTTGGCAGTCCCCTTGAGCGCCAAGACTGCAGGTGGGAGCCAGCCCAGCCAGCTCTTCATCTTTTTTTTTTCAGGTCCTGTCTCCACTGGACCGCATACTAAAAGATTCTGACAAGCATGTGGTGAGACATTCTTGTATGGAAGACAGGCGTGCGAGTAGCTCCCCATGCCCGGCCACGGCAGCGCCTGGTGTTACACAGCTAAGAATACTCCTAACAGATCTAGAACCCATGCTTACTCTGGACAAAATACACGTCAGTTTTTGTTGTTGTTAGTCTGTTGTTAGTGGGAGGAGGGGAGGGAGCTGCTGCTGGGGGATGAAGCATGGACCTTGTACTTGTTAGACAAAGCTTTACCACTGTGCTCCAGCCCCAGCTCCGTACAAAAAAATACAGACTGCAATAAAAAAAAGGTTTCCCTGTACTGAGCAATGCAAATTTAACCCTCTGGTGGCAAGAGATTGTCCCCTAACATAACAATGAACAGATGAACACACTTACCGGCCCTGTGCTGTGGGCTGGACATGCCGTAACACAACTCTAAAAGCAGTCACCTTCTGAACTTCGGTTAGCAATGTGCAATGGCAATGAAGATGGCTGCCAGGGCACTCCCAGGACATTGACTGTGTGGGAGGCACTGTGCTTGTACCGCAACTGAGCCTCTCACCCAGGCCTCTGAGCCCCATTTTATAGATGAGAAAATGGAAGCAGAGAGAGGGTCTGATAACCACCCTGGGCATCAGCAGTGATGTGGACAGAGCTGGAATATGAACCTGCGCTACTCTTGGCCACCTTGACTAACGCTGGCACCCAGAGCGCAGCATTCAGAATTTGAGTTAGTCTGTTTTGAGACCCTGTCTCACTTTGTAGCCATGGATAGCCTTGAATTCAAAAGCCCCCTGCCCTGAAATGCTGGGATTACAAGCATGTGTCACATGGCCTGGGGAGGTGATTCCAATTTCATGCTTGTCTGTACTCTAGAGATGAAGGACCTAGCACAAGGATCATTTCTGTAAGAGGCAAACAGAAAACGTCTTCTTCTTTTTGGACAAAAACAATAATGTATAGGTTCTGACAGGCTGACTGGAAAAGTGAACATTTGAATATGTAAATATCATTCTTAGTTCACAGGAGATGGACCAAGCTACAGCTGCAGGATTTGGACTTCAAGACACAGAAAGAGTTTTATGAGGGGCAGGCGTAAAGGGCTCTGTGTTATATAACAACCAGAATATGGCGAGACACACTGCCATCTTGGTTAGAGAACTCAGGGAAATACCTCAGCCAGTGGCCAGGCAGGGTCAGAGAAGCTGGTCCCCTGGAGCCCAAGAATTACTCTCGAAAGCCACCAGCAGCCCCTCTGACACAAGGAGCCCCTCCCAGCTTAGCCCAGGCTCCCACCTGTGTGTCTCCATCCTCCGCCAGGCCGTGGGCCAGGTGGGCACTGAATGTGCTTTTCCCAACGCCGCCTTTCCCAGACAGCACCAAGATCCTGTGTCTCACCGTCTTCATCTTCTCTCTGATTTCCTCCACGGCTGCAAAGAAGTAGGGGAGATGATGCGGTCCCCGCCTCAGTCCTACCTTTCCCTCTTCCAAAGTGCGAGGAAGGTTACCCTCTTTAAGTTGTTTCTAAGGCACCTTGTGAGATACCACTTCAGCAAAAATAATAATAAATGCTAGGAAGAAAATACAGTTACTACCATCCTGAAAAGACCGTCTTATTTATGCACTGCCTTGCCTACTAGCACACGAGCTCTGAGGAGAACAGGGTGTTCAAAGCCCAGCTCGTCGCGAGTAAAGCTTTACAACCCAGGAAGCATCTGCAGAAATCCCTCAGATGTCACAAGGAGGGGCTACTACTGCCATCTTGGACGATGTCAAGTGTCTTAAGCACAGGAAAGCCCCAGTAAAAAGGGATGATCAGCCTCAAATGTCCCCAGGGCTGAGGATAAGAAACTCACAGGCTCTCAGAAGTAAACATCGCAGCAGCATACCTGGTTCCCAATGTCCCGCGCGCCTTTCTCCAAATCTTTACAAACTACCCTGTGGGTGACTATTCTTCTCTTCATGATGAGGGCATTCTTGCTCAAGATCAGTTTGCAGGAGACTCGACAACCAAAGCTAGCCTCTCTCTGAAGAGCCTTCTCCTAGCTTCCTGTTCCCCAAGCCCCTTCAGGTAGGTTTTCTGTCCTCCTTACCCTGGAGATGGCCCTTCACGGTGCCTGTCTCCTTCCTACCCACTTTGGTCTTAGTCTCCCATCTGTCTGTCCACTGAGATAATGAATGTTCATGTCTGCTGAAAGACAGACTCCTCAACAGGAGGGAGTCTTCTCTCTGCCACAGACAGAGCCTCTGTGACCTGTGATGGACATGTGCCAGGACTTAGGCCTCAAAGACCTCAGTATTTTTCCACTCTCCCCTCTATGCTTAGCCTTGTGTATACTGAGCCCTGTGGTTACCACTCAAGCTCTGTACCTGCCCCACATCACTTTTTTCTATTCTATCCTTCTTTGAGGTCCTATTTACTGATAATTTTTAAATAAAGACAGGGTCTTGTCTAAGCCCAGGTTGGCATCTTAAATGATGAGATTACAAGCATGTGCCAACACACTCGACCTAATGTTCGTTCGTTCAGTCACTCACTCATTCATTGATTCATACAGAGTCTCATACTGTAGCCCAGGCAGACTTCTTTTTTGTTTGTTTGGTTTTTTTTTTTTTTTTTTTTCGAGACAGAGTTTCTCCCAGTCCACTAGCCCTGGCTGTCCTGGAACTCTCTCTGTAGACCTTGAACTCAGGCTGGCCTCGAACTCAGAAATCCGCCTGCCTCTGCCTCCCAAGTGCTGAGATTAAAGGCGTGCGCCACCACTGCCCAGCAGCCCAGGCTGACTTCTAACTTGAGGCCATCCTGTAGCCCAGGCTGGCTTTTAACTTGCAGCCATCCTCCTGCTTCTGCCCCCAGAGTTCCGGGGGCACAAGCCTGTGCCGCCAAGCTTATTTTAATGCCCCTTTCGGTTCCCTGTCTATTACAGATCAGACTAAACCTCTATTTCCATCACTGTTTTCCCGCTATTTGACTTTTAAAACCTCCCTCTCGCTCCTCAAGCTCCGCCTTCTACGCAAACCCCCTTCAACCAATTAGAATACAGTCCACTAGCGGCTGCCATTCACCCCTCAAGTCCCGCCCCTTCCACTTCCTGATCTGCCCGCCGCTTCCTCACCCGGGTCCGGTGCGGCGCCGGCTCCGGATGCGCACAGCCTCTGGTTTGGGCATCCCTGGCAGGAGGCTCCTCGACCCGCCTGGGCGCTGTCGGCCCCGGGGCAGCCTGCGCGGAGACAAGGGCACAATCAGAGCGGCTCGGTCCCAGC
This sequence comes from Hylomyscus alleni, assembly GCA_019843855.1. Classification (NCBI taxonomy): domain Eukaryota; kingdom Metazoa; phylum Chordata; class Mammalia; order Rodentia; family Muridae; genus Hylomyscus; species Hylomyscus alleni. The sequence goes on along the minus strand of JADRCC010268818.1, from coordinate 5,340 downwards.
GGGACCACCCACGCGTCCTGTGCTAGCTCACCGTGGGGCGCCTCCTCCATGCTGCCGCTCTTGCCGGGGCTGCGCTCTCCGGAACTTCGGGGGCGTGCTTCCGCCTCGCAGGTCCAATCTGACCCTCCGGCCGCGTGAACGGTCTCGCCTGCCCGCAGGACTGCGCACGCGCAAAACCGTGTGTGGCGTGGGTGGGATTCCTATGTCTGTTCCCGCTAAAACTGAGCAAGTCTCAAAAATCTATGGCATCTGAGCAGATGAAGTGGCTCTAACGATTAAAGGCGCTGTTGAGCCAGCCTGCGTTCAAGTCCTAGAGCTCATAGGGAAAGCGAGGATGGACTCTTTCACATGTGCGCAGTAATATGTTTTTGATTCTGTTGTTTTAAAGTATGGTTTTTGTCGTCAAAGAACGTTATTCTCCATGGCCTCAGTGTTGATGCAATTCTACTAGTAAAAGTACAATCTATGTCAGTATTTACTCAGTTTCAAATAATCTGCCCTACCCTAGAATCTGTTACGGACTGGGATTGTGACTCAATTGGTAGAGTGCTTGATCTGTCATGCATGAGATCCTATATTTAGTCCCCAGCACTGAAACAAAACAGAACAACCAACAAAGCGTTTCCTCCCGCTCGCTTTCGTCTCTCTTCTGCCCAAGCTGATCCTGAATTAATGATTTTCTTGCCATGTTTGGCTAAGAGGTGAGACTTTATAAAGGAGTGTAGCTCAGTGGTAGAGTATCTGTCTAGCAAGTGAAAAGCCATAAATTCAACCCCAGCAGCGGAAGGTCTCATTTGATCCTCCTGCCACCATCTTTCAGCTGCTAGGATTACAATGTGCACCACCACCACTCCTGGCTCCTGGGCTTAATCTCCGCCCCCTCTCCAACACTCTTCAAATTGCTATGCTGTTTAGAATAATACTTTGTTTTGTGTTTTGTTGCTTTCCCCTCGGATGTGTTCCGTGAAACCTCTTCAAACCCACTCCTGTGTCCCCAGTGGGAGCTCTTCCTAATTTCCTCTCCATTCTCCAGGACCCCACTGTCCTTGCTTCTACTGTTTCTCCTGGAAGCCTGTCTGTGTCTGGACACCATGCAGACACCCTGCCCATAGTCACAGCGATGGAGCACAGCTGCTTGCAGCTTTGGCACAAGATGGTTATGGTGGCTGTTACTGCTTTCATTGAATGATTCTAAACATTTTTCATTTATTTTTGAGATTATAATTACATCATTTCTCCCTCCTTTTCCTCCCTCCCAAACCTTCTCATATACCTTTCCTTGCTGTTTATCAAATGTTCTTTTTCTTTTCTTTTTCTTTTTCTTTTTTCTTTTTTTTTTCTTTTTTTTTTTGGATTTTTTGAGACAGGGTTTCTCTGTGTAGCCCTGGCTATCCTGGAACTCACTCTGTAGACCAGGCTGGCCTCGAACTCAGAAATCCGCCTGCCTCTGCCTCCCAAGTGCTGGGATTAAAGGCGTGCGCCACCACTGCCCAGCCACTCTTTTTCATTGTTATTGTAACAGGGCCCCTGACCTTAGCACAACTGATCCATGATAGAAGTGCCATTCAGGCTGTAAAACTCAGCACATGGACAGCAGCACCTGGCAAAATGAAAACAAAGACATAATCCATCAAAGTCCTCGGTTCTCAGAAAGTCTCTAAATATACTAACCTTTCTTTTTAGCTTCTGTAGTGCTGATTTTGGCTAACTGTTCTTGTTAACTGAAGTAGGTCACCCAGAACATGGTTTTTGTGCCTAAAAGCTTATTCCAAGAAAGGCTCAATGCTACACTGGGATCCTGAATAGCAAAATCTTCCTATTGGCTTAAACTCATGTCTGAACAGTCATCTCTGATGACTACCCCACAACATTATCACATATGCTACTTACTATATTTAAAAACACACGCACATACAACCTGTTCACTCTGTATAAGAAATACTTGCATGTATATTTTTAAAGACGACCATTAGGTTTGGATAAACAGTTGTGGTGTGCTCTTCCCTGGGGAAGACTGTTCTCCCGTTCCGAGCTCAGCAATGTTATGACGTTATTGGAGAATGCTATAGTTATTTGGGTAAGGTTGAGGCTGCCCCTGTCCACTTTGACATGTGTATTGGCACCATCCTTTTCTGTTCAGCTCTTGTGTTTGCAATCATCTTGGTGAGGCTTTATGAGTATAGATTCTGACATTAGCAGGAGGCATTGTGGGCTGAACGGGTTCTGCAGTGAAAGGGTATGCTGGTGAATGGGGCCAAGACATGCTGCAAAAATCAAAATATACAACAGACCTCATGCAAAAGATTAATGGGGGAGGGGGACATGAAAGGTCATATCTGAGCAGGGATGGAGAGAGGAAGAGGAAAAAGGGGAGGGAGAGAGAGAGGCAGAGAGAGAGACAGAGAAAGAGAGGGCAGATTGTGATCATGCCAGCTTTATAGAGGTAGGGAACATAGATACAGAAGTATGCAGCAATGGCGGCAGTGGAAATGTTGTGTTGGTTTTTAGCGATGAAGTTACATTGACCTTAGTGATGATGGCTGAGGTGGGGTAGGGTTGGAGGAACACATGGATCAGGAACATGGGTGGTTCTTGATTGACTAACTTCCTGCTCCAGGCCTGTCACCAAACCTGGGACTTAGAAATCCCCACCCCCATGACTTCCATCCACACTGTACTCTTCCACCAGCTCACCACACATCCTCCAAAGGTCCTTTAAAGTCCAGCCTTTTGTCCACCCTGCTGCAATCTCTGTTCCCATTCGGAGGCAGCCACATTCTACATTCTTTTCTCCTCAATAAATGTGGCTTTGTGGTGTTCCTTGGCTCTTGATTGCTAAGATAACCTTGCATCAGAAAACCCTTTCAGACTGAATCTCACAGCAAACTCCCTGATCCTTTTGTGCTTACAATCCTTCCACCTCCTCTTCTGCAATGTTCCCTGAATAATAGGTGCAGGAATGTTTTATAGATGTATCTAGTGGACCAGGCTCTACAACTCTGAATTTTGACTGGTTGTGCAATACTCTCCATCTGTGGCAAAGAGTTTCCTTGATTAAGGATGAGAACTACATTATTTGTGAGTATAAGAACAAACGTTTACATTGTTGTCAAGGATTGTGACTTAGTAACATAGTTGTAGGTTCTCATCCAAGATCCATGACTTCAATAGCACTAGTAGTTGGTTAAGTTTCCACAATCAGGCATGGTCTACCTTTTTTTTGTTGTTGTTGTTGTTTTTTGTTTTGAGACAGGGTTTCTCTGTGTAGCCCTGGCTGTCCTGGAACTCACTCTGTAGACCAAGCTGACTTCAAACACAGAAATCTGCCTGCCTCTACCTCCCAAGTACTGGGATTAAAGGTATGCGCCACCATTGGCCACCTTTTAAGCGAGCTTTAACTTTAATTAGAGAGCTGCTGGTTAGTGCCAAGGCATGAGTTGGCACAAGTTTTAATGGAAGCACAGGTTCTGCCTGCCACTGTACTGATGTAAAACAAAACAAAACAAAAACATTTTAATCAATAGCCTGTCTCTGCCATCACCATCATTTTATTGAGCATAGATTTGCTGGCTGATGTATGTATGCTTTTATGTGAATTTCCTAATGTGTGCCTTTTGGCAATCCTATTTTCCTGGCTCCCATTGCCTCTGTTTTTGGATGAGGAAACTGGTGTTTAAGATAATTAAACTTGTGGGGTCACACACCTTTAATCCCAGCACTTGAAATCGCAAGCAGGTGGATCCTTATGAGTTTGAAGCTAGCGTGATCGGCACAGGGAGTTCCAGGCCAGCCAAGGGTAATAAGGAGATCCTGTCTAAACAAACAAAAAGAAAGAAAGAGAGAGAGAGAGAAAGAGAGAGAGAGAGAGAGAGAGAGAGAGAGAGAGAGACAAAGAGACGAAGGAAGAAAGAGAAAAGAAAGGAAGGAAGAAACAAAAGAGGATGGAAGAGAAGGAAAGAGAAGAGAGGAGACAAAGAAAGCTAATGGTGAAACTAAGATGTAGCTTAGTGGCTGAGCGCTTGTGTAAGAAACACCCTATATGCAAGATCCTAAAAACATCTTCTTTAATCCTAAACAACTTAAGTTTAATTGTAAGAATATATAACTATCTAGACTTTAACATCACACATTGGAGAAGGAATAAATATTTGAGTATGTAGGAAGCACATAGATGCAGCATTTAAAAAGTCATTAAAATGACAGATATCGCTGACCACTGGACAGGCTCTAATAGTTCATACAGTGTTGGAGCATCTAAAGCCTTCTGGCCCAGAACATCTGACAGATTTTGAGTGACACAGGAATAGCTGTGGACTAGCTTAAACTGTGTTGGCAGAACTTAGCAATTGAGTATCCTGTGTCCATTTGTCCTTTCTGGACAGCATTTTGTCTGAAGATAAAGTTAGGGCATTTCTTGCCCAGTGTCTAGCTTGCCATAACTAATGCAACTCCACATGGAGGTGATGATGCCCATCATCATCTTTGAAGTGGAATGGGGTACTGTTAGAATGTTAGAATCACCCCCCCCCAGAACTGAGGGCAGAAGAGGTACTGTTAGAATGTTAGA
>JADRCC010268809.1:6805-19552 GCA_019843855.1 Hylomyscus alleni | reverse complement strand
AAAAAAAAAAAAAAAAAAAAAAAAAAAGAATGCAAAGTAAGATAGTTGTTGTACATTTACACATATTTATTTATTTTTGACTCTTTCTTTTTTTGTTTGTTTTGGTTTAGTTTGGTTTCATTTGGTTTTTGTTTTCCAAGACAGGTGTTCTCTACAAAACAGATATGGTGGTCCTGGAACTTACTCTATAAACCATGCTGGCCTTGAACTCATGGAGATCTGTCTGCCTTTGCCTCCCAAGTGCTGGGATTAAAGGTGTGCACTACTACTGTCCAACTCCATATATTTCTTATGGATAGTAACTGCCTCTTTTTTTTCTTGTGCCCACCCATCCATGTGTCTACTCTTTTGATTTTTATTTAAGATGGGTTCTTTATATATAGCCTTGGATATCCTTATTCTGACTATGTAGTTCAGACTGATTTCAACCTCTAAGTGCTGTAATTATAACAATGCAGCACAATGCCTGGCAGGAAAATTATTTTTCCCCTTAGGCCCAATATTCTCATTCTCATTATGGTAAGTTTCCTTTCAACTAGGTGAGTATGCATTCATAATTTAGTGATAATTTAGCTGGGTAGAGAAATATAGGTTGAAATTGATTTGCCCTCCATTAAAAAAATGTTGTCATAAATGTTGTAGACATCACTTGTAATTCTATTTCTGTTTTTCTTCTCCTTTTTTTCTCTCCCCTCATAATCAACTCCAACATTTTTTTGGTTTTGTTTGTTTTGTTTTGTTTTGTTTTGAAGCCTCGTGCCAATAAAATATATAGTTCCTTAAGATTTTTCATCCTAGAAATCCATGGTTTCAGTTTGGGTATCATGTAGGTTCTTTATCATGCAACACTTCCTTTTCTGTTCTACATATATGTCCTCCTGTCACCCGGACTGTTGAATTTGTGGTCATCTGCCTTCCTCCACCCCTAGAGTATTGGAATCATGTATATCTTCCATTATACCCAATCCTTCATGCTTGGAATGAACATCATTCAAGATGGCTCTGTATTAGTTCTCATTATCCAACTCTTTCTCTGTTCTGCTTTCTAGATTTACTGAACTTTATTTTCCATTTGTCAGTGTAGATATTTTTTTTCTAAAGCAAAGTTTCTGAAATCATAGACTTCCCCATTCTATTTCTGACTCTACCACTTAAAACTTCAGAGGTGTTTGACAAATTATTTAACTTGTTTCAACTCAGTTTCCTTTCGTGGAAAATGGGGATGGTAATACTACCTGACTTCCAGGGTTCTCACAAGGATGAAATGAACTAAAATGTAAATCTCAGAGATTGTCTGACACATAAGAACAGCAAGATAGTTCATTTTAAATTTAAAAATTATAGGTTTCTCTAGTTCCAACTGTCTTTAGCACCAACAATTAACACAGATTAACAAAAAGGCATACCTTAGGTTAACTCAACTTCCCAACTTGTTCATACCTAATAATTTCTTCTAAATGTTGAAGGAGACAGTCATCTCTGCAATGTGTCTCCATTCTTCTTTAAAGTTTTTTACTCCTACATACATATCCTAGAGAGATTCTCTACAGTTTTTTCTCACTGGTCTTGAAGACATTCAATATTTTGGGCATTGCCTTCTGGAGGAAGCATTTAGAGAATACTGGGTTGAGAAGAGGACTTCAGACTTTGACATTTTAAGAATACTTAAAAGACTGGCACTTTCCGTCTTAAAGGAACCATGGTTCAACATCAATCAAGTAAAAGTTTTAGCTCTGACTACCGTGGTGGTCTAGTTATGTGAGTCCAAAGGGTATTTTAAACTGAAGACTTTTAATCATGTCAGAGCTTTTCTCATATCATCAAGAACTTTTGACAAATAGGCAGATGTAAATCCTCTATTTGTTGTGGCTTCTAGTTGAAGAAGGAAGCCAAAATAAAGCTACCTCATTCCTCTAGCTAGCAAGGTTACACGGTCATGGCAGGATCTATGTCTGTATCCCACCTACTCAGTGTCAGTGATAAGGTGTTATTTCCCATTTCTTTCCATGGAAATTTTCCTATGCTTTTCTCTAATAAATTATTGTCCTAATTAGTTTTTACAACAACCTGTCACAGTCCAGAATCACCTGTGAAGGGAGTCTCTATTGAAAGAGTGCTAAGATCAGATTGCCTTCTGGTCTGTCTATGGCAAAACATCTTGAGAGCTCAAATATGGGCAATATCAGATAATCATGTGCTATGTAAGAAACCCAGATAAACAGAAGCCAGAAAGCAGGTCATTAAGCAGCCTTGCTTTGTAGTTTCTGTTTTAGTTCCTACCCTGACTTTTTTATTGATGGACCAGGCCTGGTAGTGTAAGCCAAGTATACCCTTTATTCTCTTAGTTCATTTTGGTCATGGTGTCTATCACAGCAACAGAAAAGCAAAATAGAGGATTTAGGTAACTTTTATCCATTCATGGGCTCCCTCATGAAAGCACCCCTATGTGCACACCTACAAACATACTATTTTCCTATTAATATTTGTCTGTTTATCTCACAGCAGGGTAAGGAAAGTGTTCCTTCCTGGACACTGCAGGTTCCAGCACCCTGTAGTTGGCAATCACTCCCTCATTCACCTTTGGAAAACTATCCTTCCCTCACTATGGTCTACAGACTCCACCCACACTAGCTTCATGCATGTCATAGGATGTGGATTCAGCAGGGATCAAATGGCCAATGAGAACAGAGTGTCCTCTTATTCAATCCACTCCATCAGGGATTAACTTAACCTGGCCAATTAAACAGTAGTTTGTGGACTGCTTTGACTGATAAAGACACTTTCTCTCCTAGATTGTAACAAGAGAGACATGATTTTTTGTCCTGTGAAGAAATCTTGGGCGAGGAAAAAGAACAGAGAAGAATGCACTGAAAGATGACTAACCTGCTAATTAACCCTCAATCTGCTTATATTAAAGTTTCTTAGTATGAGATTGTTCACTCATGTGAGCCATGAATTTCCACAATTTTGAGTTGGGATTCTGAGTTAAGGTTCTGTCCTTTTAAAGCAAAACTTCCTGACCAACTCAACAGTCAGGAATGCTACAAGTATAAGGAAAAACTGAACAAAATTCATTGGCTAGGAAAGCATCTCATGGCTATGATACATGACAGTAATAAAGAGTTCTGAAAACCTCTCATCCTGATAAACAGCTTGTTCATAAATTGACCTTGGCCAAGATAAGAAGGGAATATTTTATTAAATATAATACAGGTAAGAATAATCTTTCATGAGATAGGATTAAAGGATGTCTTCTGCTCAGATAATATTTACAGTCATCAGTTTTCATTGTCTCCTAACAAAGGAGCTGCTGGAAATTACATCTTCTTAGGATTGACTAGGAAGCTGTGATTCAGGCATATATGTGTGTATTTGTGTGTGCATGTGTAAGTATATGTATATGTATATGTATATGTATGTCTGTGTATGTAGCACATATGTGTGTATGTATATGTGAGCACACTTAAGAAACTACAGAGTATAGAAAAGAAGAAAAAAGTGACTGGAGTGTAAGGACATGAGCCTGAGCTCAGACTCATCAAAGTTTTAGATTCTGATCCTGCCAATAACTACTAATACACATGAGTAATTTACTTACTCTTTTTTGTTTTGTGTTCCTTGTTTTTAAATTATCACAACTGTTAAACTAAGGATGCACCAAGTGGCGTGTAGCATTTTGGGCTGGGAAGGATGGCTCAGTGGGTAAAGCACTGGCCATGCAAGAGAGGGGTTCTGATTTAGACCTTTTAGAATGCACACGAGGTCAAATGTCAGACTACACAGCTACAACATAATGTGGCACAGAGATGGGAGAATTATATTTTATTAAATATAATACAGGTAAGAATAGTCTTTCATGAGGTAGGATTAAAGGATGCTCTTTCTTGGATAGACTGGCATACATGACAATGAACAACAAAGGGACCCTGTCACAAACAGGATAGGAAGTGAGGACTGACATTCATTGTTGTCCTTGGTCCATCACAGGTATGCAGAGGCATGCATGTGCCTGAACAAGCAGGCATGCGCATACAGGAATATAATACAATACAGGACACTTTTACTATTACTGCTATCATACTAATATAGGTTTAAATGCCCACAGTAAAATACTAGATCTAATATGGTTTTCCCATCCCTTAGTTCATTTTAACTGTTGTTTCCTCTCATCTCTGTACTTAAACATTCTCTGTCACTCTTTTTAGCTTGTGTTGACGGTCATGGGGATGTTGGACAGGAACTTTTACAGTCTAAGAACCTTTTCATAGATAAATATAAGTCAGTGCTTCAGAGGGAGAGAGAAAATCCTCCATGTGGACTATCAGGAATTCTCCTGTCTCTGTGCCTCATCACATCATAGGAGACTGGAATAATAGTTTTATAGTCTGGCCTCTGACTTCATGTGTGTTCTGAATAATCTAACTCAGGTCCTCTGTTTTTTCTATGTAACTAACTAGTAACCAAAGAGACATTTCTTCAGTCACTCTCCTTACACCACTGTGTGGGAGGTCACCTATGCTGTCTTTAAAAATAGAGGCAAGAACTAAGGATAATTACCAAGTCACTCACATATTTGAGAATGTGTGAGAATGCATCTGTAAGCAATCCATTGGCCACAGCTATCAGAAATGCTGACATTTACATAGGAAGAGGCTCAGCTGAAAGCTCAGGAGGCCATTAAGCAACAATAAACTCTCCACACGCATCAGAACAAAAGGATAGCTGAGCAACCAGGATTGTTTTTCTGAAGTGAAGAATACATTGTTGGCAACATCTGTGGACATCTATGAATATACTTCTGACCATTGAATTTTACACGTTAACGAGCTGAGCTGTGCAGTATATGAATTGTCTTTCAAAGAATCAGTTACAGAGAACAATGAGTAAGATGGTTAGAGGGTTCTCTTAGCCCACAGCCATGGATGAAGGCAAGACTGAGCCAACACATATTTCTACTGGCTACTCACTATACCTAAATACTTTTTGTTACTGTATTTATCACAAATATTCAATAGTTTAGAAAAGAAAACCAAAACTCAGAGTGACTAATCAGCAGGTCAAAGGTCACAGTTAGGGAGGTGAAGAAGGCTCAGTAGGTAAAGTGCTTGCTGCACAAGCATGAGGACTTTAGTCAATGGGTCTTTGTATCCCAAGTGCTGGGGACACACACCCAGGTAGAGCTCTGGGGCTATGTTGGCCAGAGAGCCAGCTGAAATAGAGAGTTCCGGGGTCAGTGAAAGACTCTACCTCAAAAAGCAAAGTGGGGTGCCACTGATGAAGACACATAATACTAAAATCTAGCCTCTACATGTGCCCACACAAGTGAGCACACTCTCATACATTTGAACACATATACACACCACACATACACACCTACACACAGTCACAATCAGTCGATTACAGAGCCAAGACTTAACTCTATGATCAATCTGATCCTCAGACGTATTTTCTGTGTTGTCAAGTGGGTAGCACTGCCCTTTATGGAGCACATACACTCATCAGGCTCACATGTGTGACAAGTTCTATAATCAATGGTAGAATGGATTTCCAGAATGAGTGATGCCTTGGGTCAGGACCAGAAAACATCAGATTCTGCTGTGGGGAGGATGCCAAACTCAAACACATCCATGGAATGGAGTCTGTTTATACATGAAGATTCTTATCCTTAACTCAGGTGATTGTGTTTATAGAAAAACAATTTTTACTTGAGTTTTGTACTGGCTGGTTTTGTGTGTCAACTTGACACAAGTTGGAGTTATCACAGAGAAAGGAGCTTCAGTTGAAGAAATGCCTCCATGAGATTCAACTGTAAGACATTTTCTCAATTAGTGATCAAGGGGGGAGGGCCGCTTGTGCCATCCCTGGGCTGGTAGTCTTGGGTTCTATAAGAAAGCAAGCTGAGTAAGCCAGGGGAAGAAAGCCAGTAAGGAACATCCCTCCATGGCCTCTGCCTCAGTTCCTGCTTCCTGACCTGCTTGAGTTCCAGTCCTGACTTCCTTCAGTGATGAGCAGCAGTGTGGAAGTGTAAGCTGAATAAACCCTTTCCTCCCCAAATTACTTCTTGATCATGATGTTTGTGCAGGAATAGAAACTCTGACTAAGGCAAGTTTCAATTAGTTATCTTAATCAAGTGAAAAAATAACTTAAACTGATCATGTTTCTGAATTGAAGCACACAGTTCTAGTCAATAGATTCTGTCTTACACATTCACTTAAGGCACTCTCTGAACTCTGGAGAGTTTCTTTCAAGTAATTTAGAAATTGAGACCTTATGACAGTGGTTCTCAACCTGTGGGTTGTAACCCCTTTGCAGGTCACATATCAGATATCCTTTGTATCAGATATTTACATTATAATTCATAACAGTAGTAAAATTACAGTTAAGAAGCAGAAGCAAGATAATTTTATGCTAGGGGCTCACCCCAACATTAGGAGCCATATTAAAGGGTCACAAAATTAGAAAGAATTACTGCTTTGCTTAATGAAAAGATTTCTCTGTGTGTCCATCTGTGCACACTCAACTGCTTCTGAGAAATGGGAAGTCATACCTAATCCACAAAGTTCTGTTAGTTATGTTCTCATTGCTACAATAAAACATTTGGCCAAAGTGACTTACTGAAAGACAAGCTTATCACACAGTTCAAGGCCACAGTCCCTCATGGAAGGGAAGGCATGAGCATAATACAGCTGATTACACTAGTCAAAACACACACACACACACACACACACACACACACACACACAGAGAGAGAGAGAGAGAGAGAGAGAGAGAGAGAGAGAGACAGAGACAGAGACAGAGACAGAGACAGAGACAAAGAAATGCTGGTATTTATATTCACCCTGGGACCCAGCCTATAGGATAATGTTGCCCATATTTATGGTGCAAAAGTCAAGCCACCTTAAATATAGAGGTCCCTTAAATATAAGGGCACAGTCCCTCATGGAAGGGAATCATGAGCATGATTCATTTTCTAGGCTTTGGAAAAGTCACCTTAAATATAGACATTCCTTGACAGGTATGCCCAGAGGATTTCATCTCCTAGGTACCTCCAAATCCATTTGAGTTGTCAACATTTATCATTGCAAGTGCTAAAGTCTAAATAGCAACACAACTCATCTAGTCTTACCTCTTTTATTTTCTAGGTATGTAAAAGTAATGCTAGGTAAGGAAAAAGATCACCAAAAAAGTCTAGATTTATCTAACTTTAGAAGAGCAGGTGTGGGCAAGATTTTGCTGACACAACCATCTCTAAGTTTTCTCGCTTTGAGTATTTCAAGTACAAATATTTGGCACATTCCCATTAAATGTTCTTTAATATTTTCATCACCAAGGACTGATTTCATTTTTTCTATGCAGCCTCCATTTGTTGTTGTTCTGGTAACTTACTTTAATTTACACTTCAGTATAGGGTACATGCTCTGGAAACCTTTGCCATGAGTTTATTTATGCCACAGAAGAGTTGTGATGTGGCATCAATAATATCTTATTTGAAAACACACACCTTAAGGACAGTGTCTCCAAGATTCACTAAAATGCTCACTTGAGGTCTCTAACCCAAACCAAAGTATAGGTTAATCAGCACAAAGGATAAGCAGTGTCTTACATGCAGATACGGAAACCTAGCATAGGCCTAGACACAGATGAGCTTCAGGATGCTTTCTAGGCTTTGGATTTAGAAGTTCAAGTGCTGATATGGAAGACGTATGTATCTTGACTTCAACCAGAGTTAAAGGTTTCTGTGCCCCAGACTTGTCTGCTTTCAGTGAACTTTTCATTGAAAGAAAATATGTCTCATGACCTAAATTTATTATTGACATGTGAATTTCTTTCTTAGTGCCTAGAGCTTGTTATAGTCACCTGGAGGAAGAAATTTATACATTCTTTACGTTCTTGCCTATTTATAACTTATAGAGGCAATTGAAATTAATCAAAATACTCAATAATCATGAAAAAATAACTCAGCAATAGTCAGTTTGCAAGAATGCTCTGAGATACTTTAGAGTTTGAGTAATGTGAGATTGAACATTGGATTTAAGAATGAATTCCATGGGGTGAAGACGAGTCTCAATACAGTAAGCTCTGGGTTCATTCTCTAGCACCACATAAACTGAACATGACTATATAATCTCAGGACTCAAAAAGTAGAATCAGGAAGTTCTGAAGTTCAAGATCATTGCTGCTATGTAGTAAATTCTAGCCCAGTTTGAGCCACATAAAACCCTGTGTCAAAAAGATATATTTGAACATAATACTGTGTTGAAATCTTTTTTTGAATATGCATAGGATGTAATTACTCAAGGACTTAAAAGCAGATGGCAGAGTTGATGAGATGGTGCAGTGGGTAAAGACAATTGCTGTGCTAGCCTGATGATGTCCATTCAATCCCTAGAAGTCATGCAAATGTTAAAGGAGAGAACTGACTTCACAGGTAGATGGCTACCTGTTTAACTGTGGCATGTGGATGCTACAACATCATATGTACACACACAATGATAATAACTTAAAAACAGATTACAGTCTGTTTCAAGAATTATAGAATCAAGATCTCTGAGGAAAAGGAGACCTGAGCATCTACAATATTCATCATTTCCCAGATGAGTCTTAAAATCCCAGACCATCATTAATTCATGGGTCAGCTGGGCTTTGGAAATTACATTGTCACCTCCTTCAAAGTTTCCTGTGTATGTCTATTTTTATATGTCTCTTGATGAACAGATGAAATAGAAAACAAACACCATGAAGAAAGAAATGCTCTGAAAAGAGCCCTTGAAGTGCCTGCAGCAGAGAAGGATGAGTAAAGGCAGGGAGGGAAAGTAAAGCAGACATAATGGGCACTGAGGTAGGGACAGATGCAACAGTAATCCGCACTGAGTACATCCCTGTACTCTGAGGAAACTGCAGGGACCACCAGGCAGACAAAGGGCTTTCCTAGGAGCAGAGAAATCAATCATTGGTTACCAGCTTACGTTGGCCAACTCTCAGTTAAATCCCTGGCTAGAGTTTGTATCAGGCAAATGAATTTTAGTTATTCCTCCTTACTCTTGTTGGCAGAAGGCAGGAAGTTTACCATCTGTTCATTTGTGCTCTGGCAATAGGTAAACATGCTATTTCCCATGGCCATGAGTGGAAAGCAGCAACACATGAGCAGAAGGGAGGTGGGGCTCTGATGCCCTGGCTGGAAGAATCCATTGAGAAGTAGTAGGAGCATGCTTAATGACCTGGTTAAGGACGTCACAATTCCACAACAATCAACGTTCAGAATTCTTCAGGGCTGGCCATTTTGTGTTAGATAATCCATCTTGTGCTCCTCCTGGGGAAGACTATTTCTCCCCGCTCAGCATTCCTGAGGTGCCTATAGTTCTTTACATAGGATTGATGCCTGGGGTCTCTCTCTTGTCCGTTTGGCATATCTATTGTTGTTGTTCTTGTTTGGCTCATGTTCGGGCAGTCATGTTGGTGAAACTGCATGGGTGCAGCTTCTGAGACTATTGGGAGACAATCTCACAGCAAACTCTCTGGTCCTCTGGCTCTTACACTCTTTTTGTCCCACTAAACATAATGTAATATTTTTCACTTTATTCTTCTTCTGTTGATCTTGTATCAATACTGCCTCAATTAACACCATGGGTTTAATTTTTGAGAGCAGAGAGAATTAAATCATAGAAAGTCAAATGTTGGGAATATTCTTCAGTCACTCTCCACCTTTATATTTTGAGAGAGTGCCTAACGCTAAACCCAAACCTCACTGATTTAGCATAATTAGCAGGCTAGCATGCTCTAGGGCCCCTCCTGTCCCTACTTCTTTCCTCCCTCTAGTGATGGGGCCCTAAACACCTACTGCTACACAAAACTTTTCTTTTTCTTTTTCTTTTTCTTTTTCCTTTTCCCTTCTTCTCCCTCTCCCTCTCCCTCCTTCTCTCCTTCTCTTTCTTTCTTTCTTTTTTTTTAATGCATTGGTGTCAGGGATCTGAACTCTGGTCCTTGGTGTTTGCACAGAAAGCACTTTACTGAGGCCTGAGTCATCTTCTCAACCCCCAAACCCTTCTTAAAGCCCCATGTTTCTCAAGAGGTAAGAATGAGAGAAGGCAGCAACAGCCAGTCTGCCAGAGCCACATGGATCATGGCAAGGAAGTGAGTACTACTGAAAGCAAAGAGGGCTTAGTCCCCAATGACCAGTGGTATTCTCTCTGCACCTACTTCAAATGTTTAGACTTAGAATGTTTATTTCCCCTCAGAGTTCTCAAGGATCGGGCATTCTCAAGGACTCAGAGCAACTGTTCTGAAGTCAGCCATGTAAGCTGAGTTACGAGTGTCTGAAGGCATCACTGTTAATGAATCTGCCTCCAAAGTGTCCCTCTCAAATGACTGGAGCTGACTGTGGAGAAACGTTTCCAAACAGATGTCCTTACAGGCACACCTGAATGTCTTCACAGCACGAAGGTTGGCTTGATCCAGAGAAAATGATCCAAGAAGTTAGAAAAGGCATTCAATGGCTTCAATAACTAGGCTAAGAAATCACACGTTGCACAACACTGAGTGTGAGTTCCCTTAGTCAGAACCTTGATTTATTGAAAGATGATGGGCCTTTGTGAGGTTACTCACAGCAGAAGGGAGAGTTATGGGACACTGTGAGCAGGATCTGACTTCATCCATGTTCCTCTGAATTCTTGCTCACTGAGTCATTGAAGAATGTTCTTGCTTAGAGAGATTTCAATAAGTAATTTGGTGATGTTTTAAGTTTGTTCTGCCAACCAAGCTACAGTATTAGAAGGCTGTTTCTTTGGGTGCTGGAGAGATAGAGAAGCTGATGAGATACTCTTAAATAAACCTCACTCCCCAAGAGTCCTCTGCTCAGGGATAGGGGGATGCTTCAGTGGGTAAAGTGCTTGCCACATAGGAAAACAGGACAATCTGATTTTGAGTTCCCAGTACAACCTATGAGCTAGGCAAATGTCTGTAGCTACTGAGCTTAGCTTATGGTGTGGAAACAGGTGGATCTGGGGGCTGTCTGGCTAGCTGAACTATCTGTTGGTGAATTCCAGATTCAGTGAGAGATGTTTGAAAAATAAGGTGCAGAAGTGATTGAGGAAGACATTCTGATGTCAGCCTCAGCTAGCACATGGATTTGCACTGGAGTGCATACTTACAAGGACGCATGTACTCACAGATACACACACACACACACACACACACACACACACACACACATATGCAAACATATACACAAACTCCATATACCTTCATCCATAACATGAATCAATTATAGAATGCTAACCTATCCATTTCACTAGCTACCAAGTCTGAAAAGGCAAACCCAAGCAAGGGTTCTATTTGCCAAGAACTGAGTCTTTGTAGTTTTGGGTTTGAGACACGTGGCAGTGAATTTTTTTGCTCACTGTCTCATCACAAAAGACTCACACAAGGTTTAGAGTCAAAAGATAAGCTATGGCCTCTACCTAAAATAGCACACACACACACACACACACACACACACACATACTCACACACACACACACACACACACACACATACATAAGACAGAAATCTAATACATTAGCGCAAAGTGAAGCTCTTGAGGTAGGAGTGTTTGGAGAAGCAGGAAGATAGCACTAACTTCAAGAGGAGAAGGGATAAGTTTGGAGAGGTGCTGTGAATACCTGGTTAGGGCCTGAATACAGCCAAGGACCTCAGAGGCTTTCTAATACAACAGAAGGCACCAGAATGTTCCAAGCATGGGCAAACATGAATAAGACATCTTTGCTGAGGCTCAATTTTTCTGTTTGGTTACTCCATACTCTGACAGAGGGATATTCGTCTGAAATGGTTCATTCACACCTTTGTTCTGACTTCAGCTAAATCTGTGTTCCCAGGTCACTTCAACACATAGAACCTTGGAACTACTCCAACTGGAATAGCTGTTTCTAGACCTCATTCTCTGGCCTCTTTCTCTGCATTCTTTATACAGTGCATGATATCTACTATTACATTTATGTGTTTTGTGTACATACACACACACACACACATATACACACACACACACATACACACAAATGTGTGTCTCTGTGTGTATGCATGTGGAGGTCAGAAGGTAGCATTTTTTTTAACCCTCCTGCTTTTTGGTTTGCTTCTTATTCTCTCTAATTATATATTTATTTATTTACAGACAAAATAAGGAAAAAGTTTTTACATACAGCTAAAAAAATTAAGACGATCACCTACTATCCTGCACACCATAAAGAAAACTATTATTTATTTTGTTAAGTCTCTGTTCAGTGTTCTGTATGGACAAATGCCTTAACTATACCCTCTATATTGTTTCCTCTGTGGGCTTTATTTCTTAACATCACAATATCAAACATTAAATACTTTTGATGAGTAAGTGACATCATTGTGCAAGACTATAGCAGAATTCATGTGGCTATTCTCTAATTGTTGGATGTTATTTTTTCCCATTTTGTTACTATTTTAGATCATTCCTTAAGGAATAGCTACAAAGAAACCACATTTAAAGTACGTCTACTTTTTTGGCATAGGATGAAGATATCAATTCTAAGGGACAGGCTACTGTACTGTTAAAATTGCCTCAAGAAGAGTATCAGTGCCTTCATTGCCTTCAGGAGATTACATTGCCTTCAACAGGAGATTGCCTGCTCACCATCTTCCTTCCCTTCCTTCCTTCCTTCCTTCCATCCTTCCTTCCTTCCTTCCTTCCTTCCTTCCTTCCTTCCTTCCTTCCTTCCTTCCTTC
>JADRCC010268803.1:2909-13032 GCA_019843855.1 Hylomyscus alleni | reverse complement strand
AGATGAACCAGGAAAGGTGTAATGTCATCTGCTTATCCACGGCATTAATAACTTTCACAATTATGAAGAGACTAAAATATCTTTGAAACATATACTAGAATCAAAGCATTAAATGAGCACTTACTATATGCTTGAAACTTTCAAGTATCATCATTTACTGCTAAGAACAGTTCTATGATTTGGAAAGGATATATAGTAAACAATATGAAAAATATGCTTAAACTACTTTATGGGTTTAGTCTTTATTTTATGGATAAAATATATTATATTTATGTAAATATATATATATATATATATATATCCATGAAAATGGAACTCTGTAATTGATACCTTATGACTTAATTCTTATACTATGTACATAGTGTCTTAGCATCTTTCTCATATGTATATTTTTAGATATGTATAGATGGGAAACAACCAAATATCTAAAGTTTTCTCTAGGTAATAACATTGTAGTTCATTTTCATCTTTTTTTCATACACTATGTTATTATTAACACCCAGGCAACATTTGCTCATAGACCAACTCTAGTACTACAATATTAACAAGAACTTTGGTAAAGTTTTAAATAGGATATACTTTCTCAAAATATATTAAAATGCTTCAAAATGGATAAAACATTTGACTATATGAATTTTTAGGACAGTTTCAATAAATATTATGATTATCTCTAAAGTACATTTAGCTCATAGTCAAGTGGCTACGAGAGAAGTCAAATTTTCTTTTCTTTGAATGAGGCAAATGATCATGTATACACTCCTTTCTGGTTCATTTCTCCTCTTTTAAGGTAGAAATAGTCAAACCATGTATACAAAAATAGAATCTAACAGCTCTTTCTACCTTGCCCCACATAAGTTCAAAGATTTTTAATCCATATGTAAAATGATTTAAATGAATTCAAAGCAATTTGAAAACATAAATTATCTCTTAAAGTAGAGTCATTAATTATATTAATATAAAATATGATAATATGTATTAAACAAAGCATATTTTGAGTAAAGAAACCAAACAAGGTAATCAAAATCTTTAGGAATGAAACCAAGTAACACTGATTTTTAACAAGCATCTCAGTGATTCTAATTACTTCAGTGGCAATAAGATTTAGTCTCTTACTGTTTACATTATCAATAACACAAAATCACAGGATATGACTGCATCATAGCCACTTGAACTAAATATAGAATTATCTCAAAAATACTGAGGACCGGCCATTTTACATTTTGTAATAACTTAGAAGAGTGAATTTCAAATGTTTGAATTTCTGAATGACTTGTGTTTTTTTAATCTTCAAAATGAATTTTGTATAAAATAATAGGCTTCACTGTAAAAATTCCATGTGTGTGCAAAATGTGTTCTGACCATGTTCAACTAATACATCAACCTCATCACAACAACAGTTCTGCCAACATACATCATCTACTAAATCAGAACCTCTGAAAATAGATTCTAATCTTTTAAAAAATAATTTCCTGGTAATTTCATGGTCACTGGTGTCAAATCCACTGATCTAGGCTGGGTGGTAGTTCAAGGATTTCACTAAGAGACAATTATTTCTTTAAAAAAAACCTACTTGTTTCATTTTTTAAATATTATAATATAATTACATCAATCCCCTTTTCCCTTCCCTCCCTCTAAGTCTTTCCCATATATCCCTCCTTGTTCTCTTTCAAAATTATGGTATAATTTTCATTAACTATTGCCATAGAAATATAGACAGATACATGGACACATGTATTTGCAGATGCATAAATGAAACTTTGTATAATTTATGTATGTGTTTTCCGAGTGGACCATTTGCCTCTAATTTTTGTGTAGTTTTGAGGCTTTGTGGACTTCCTCTATCCCCTTTGGCATGCCTGTTGTTGTTGCTCTTGTTCAGCTCAGGTTTGGGCAATCATCCTGGTGAGATTTTGTGAGGGCAGCTTCTGACATTCCCAGGAACACAATCTCACAACAAAACTCCCTGATCCTTTGGCTCTTACAATTTTTTATACTGTCTGGTTTCAATGATTCTCAAGCCTTAGGTTTGGGAACTGCTTTATAGGTGTATCTATGGGAACTGGGCTCTTCAGTGTTGCATTCTTTGGTTACTTATTTATTCATTCTAATTACTAAATAATATTATGCATATTTATTTAAGACTATAATGTTTTAATCCATGCTGTTAATATAGAAAGATTCAAAGATGCTAACTAATGTAACTTTTACTTTACCAATTTATCTTTATCATTATTATTGTGGATAAATTATATGAAAAGTAATAGCTTTTTCAAATAAAGAAAATAAAAATTAATTATATAAGAAGTCTTACCCCAGGCACAATGAAACACTTGGCTACTTTCACCTACTCAAGAGAATGAAGTAGGACAACCATATGAGCCCTAGAATTTAAAGGTATCTTGGGCAACAAAGTAAGGCATCTTTTAATAACACAAATGTAGTCCTTTAATAAATACACCTAAATTCTATCCAGAGTTTGTGGAGCTTCTAACTTGGTTATTTGTTCTTTGACAGTTTCATTCATGTATAATAATGAATTTCAAAATTTTTGCTCTTATATCCATTTTTTTTGTACTAAAACGTATTTTTGGCAAGCTCCACTCCTACTTTGATATGTTTAGTATACAGTTTCTAAGTCATATTTAGTATAAACATGGATTATGCTAGCTAGTTATGGTAAAGAAATCTGTACTGTAAACAATTTTAAAATTTGATATACAATTGATACAAGTATTAGGCTAACAATGAAACCAAGTCTTCTATTTCCTTCACTATGTGATGTTATCTCCTTTAAAAGAACCCAATCTAGGTGGAAAATCTAAACAGGTAATAGTTGAAGTTTATATAAATACTGAACAGTAGCCATGGGACAGCCAAAATGCTGTGTTATTTGAAATTCCTTCCACCACAGGACATAGTCCTTTAGCCTTTTATTTAGCTTTATTCAAGATTGCAGAACATGAAATGCATGCAAATTAATGTTATGCTAAACATATAGAAGGAAGCTCACTAAAGAGTGCATTTCTGGTATACCCAAAGCCATGAGTCTCAAAACTAGCATGGTAAACCAAAGAAAAAAATGAAAAGACAGGTAATTTTATCATGGGAATTTTTCTTGAATTCTCAGTGAAAGCTGTCTTAATGTAGCAACTCATTGTTCATCCATCTTGTTTAAAAACATACAAATTACCTAAACTAAAATTAAAAGGTACAGAATTTCCACAGTGGCACATTCAGGGTATTAAAATATAGACAATATTAATGTTTATATTGGCTATCAATTTAACACCATCTAGAATCACCTAGGAAATAAGTGCAACCTACTGGAACAAAGAAAACAGTGAAGGGGAACTGATCAGTGGCATTTATTTCTCTTTGCTTCAGAACATAGATTCAGTGAGACAAGCTACCTCAAACTCTTGCCATCAGGATGTCATGTTGGACTATACACTTGAACTATAAGCCAAAATGAGCCCTACTTGTTTGTTGTTGTTTTGGTTTGGTTTGGTTTTGTGTGTATGTGTGAGTGGAGGATGAGTTTCAGCGGGTTTTGTGTGTTTGTTTTTTGATTGTTTTTTTTTTTTGATTAGGTATTTTGACATAGTAATTATACAAGTAACTAATACAAGGGCAAATCTTGGAATGGTTGTGTATGTCTCCAATTATTTGGGCACTCAGGTTGTAAAGGCCATAGAATCATGAAGATTTCAAGGCTATATAGTTTGTTCAAGATCAGCTTAGACTAATTATTATTCTGTGACAAAATATAAACAAGTCCATAGGTCATAATCTTTATAAACAGAGTTTTAGATTATAAATTTATTGACCATGCCCTTTGACTTACAAAAGCTTTCCAGTTTCATGAGGTCCCATTTATCAACTCTTCATCTTAGAGCATGAGCCATTCAAGTTCTATTTAGGGAATTTCCCCCCTGTGCCAATGAGTCCAAGGTCTTTCCCACATTCTCTTCTTTTAGATTCAGTGTATCTGGTTTTATGTTGAGGTCCTTGATCCACTTGGACTTGAGCTTTGTGCAAGGTGACAAATATGGGTCTATTTTCATTTTTCTACATACAGACATCCAGTTAGACCAGCACCATTTATTGAAGATACTTTCTTTTTTCCATTGTATATTTTTGGCTTCTTTGTCAAAGATCAAGTGTCTGTAAGTGTGTGGTTTTATTTCTGGGTTTTCACCTGTATTCCATTGATCAACATGTATGTCTCTGTACCAATATCATGCAGTTTTTATCACTATTGCTCTGTAGTAAAGCTTGAGGTCAGGGAAGGTGATTCCCCCAGTTCAAAGTCCTTAGTAATCAGAGAAATGCAAATCAAAACTACCCTGAGAATCTGCCTTACACCAATTAGAATGGCTAAGATCAAAACCTTAGGTGACAACACACATTGGAGAGGATGTGGAGAAAGAGGAACACTCTTCCATTGCTGGTGGGATAGCTAACTGGTATGACCACTCTGGAAATCAATCTGGAGGTTCCTCAGAAAATTGAAAATAGATCAACCTGAAGACCCAGCAATACCACTCTTGGGAATATACCCAAAAGATGCCCCATCTTGCCACAGGGACATGTGTTCCACTATGTTCACAGCAGCCTTATTTGTGATAGCCAGAAGCTGGAAGTAATTCTGATGTCCCATGACAGAGGAATGGATACAGAAAATGTGGTTCATTTACACAATGGAATACTACTCAGCTATTAAGAATGAGGACATCTTGAGTTTTGCAGGTAAATGAATGGAACTAGAAAATATCATCCTGAGTGAGGTAACTCAGACCCAAAGGACATGCATGGTATGTAGTCTCTAGTAAGTAGATATTAGCCACAAAAAAAACCAAAACAAAAAACAAAAAAAACGACAGAATATAGTCGACAGAACTCAAAAACATCAACAAGCTGAAGTTCCCAAATGTGCACTTCTCAGTCCCATTTGGGAGAGAGAAGAAAAGCAATCACAAGTTGGGAGGGAGGGAGGAACCTGGGAGGGGAAAGTGGACTGGGGGGAGGGGGAGAGGGGAACCACATCTGGTATTGAGTGAGGGAAAACGACTGAAGCCCTGAGGGCCAGCAGAAAGAATGGAAACAGGCAACCTTGGGAGATAGGATGTTGGGGGTCCCTCCAGAATGCACCAGAGACCTGGGAGGTGAGAGACTCCAAGGACTCAAAGGGAGGGATCTTAGATGCAGTGCCAGACAGTAGGGAGAGAGAACTTACAGAGCCCACCTCCAGCAGGAAGACAGTGCATCAAATGAGGGAGAGGGGAGCCTTCCCACGGTCACAACTCTGACCCATAATTGTTCCTGTTTGAAAAAAATTATAGGAATGGAAATGTGGATGAGCCTGAGGTAAAGAAGGTCCAGTGACAGGCCCAAAGTGGGATCCAGCTAAGGGGAAGTCCCAAGGCCTGACACTATTACTGAGGCTATGGAACATTCACAAAAAGGGACCTAGCATGACAGCACTCTGGAAGCCCCATCAAGCAGCTGAAAGAATCAGATGCAGATATTTGCACTCAACCAATGGACAGAAGCAGCTGACCCCTGTTGTTGAACCAGGGAAAGACTGAAAGAAGCTGAGGAGAAAGGTGATTCTGTAGGAGGACAAGAAGTCTCAATTAATCTGGACCCCCTAAGATCTCTCAAGCACTGGACCACCAAACAGGCAGCATAAACCAGCTGATATGAGGCCCCCAACACACATACAGCAGAGGAAAGCTGGATCTATGTTCATTCAGAGATGATATACCTAACCCTCAAGAGACTGGAAGCCCCAGGGAGTTTAGAGGTCACGTGGGATGGGGGTGGGGACATTCACATGGAGACAGAGGATGGGGAGGAGGTATGGGATATGGAGCAGTAGAAGGGTGGGCAGGGGGTGGGGGGAATAAAATATGGAATGTAAAATAAACAAATAAATGAATTAAAATTTTTTTCATGAATACATTAATAAGTAACCTTATAAATAAAACAACAACGTTGTGTAAAATCATCCTCTTTATTCAAATCAGAGGCAGCTAAACAAAGCAACAAAAGAGGAGACCAAACTACCAGGACAGTAGTAGTCACAAAACAATTATGAAGAACCAAATTGTTTCACAATTGGCCATCAGGATAAACACTATGAAGACAAAGGAAGAACATAATGGTATTAAAAAGAAGTTGAAAACTTAGTTCCTTCTTCTTTCAAGAAGATACAAATTTTCTGACTCTCCAAATGTGGAGGATTTTGTAAAAAAAAATAGAAAATAAAAATCACTATCAGAGTAGTGATGTAGAATACAAGTAAGCATTTTTTACTCTGAAAGAGCCATTTTGAAACTGCCTACTTTGTGACACATTTCATGCCACCACAGACTTAAATACAAGAGCAACCTTTCTGTCCCAAGAAGAATCCTACTAATAGCATGGGGAGTAGTGCATTAGCAAGATTTGGAAAAGTTCATTCAATTCAAATGAAAGACGTATAGGACATTAAAAACCACCTCAATTATTGAAGTACAAGGAAGACCTTTATCTCATTCTGTTATTGTCATTTCTTGGCTCATAATTGTACAGTAGAAGTTTCCAAATAGAAGGGCTTGATCTTAACAAGAATTATAAGTGATTTTTGAAACTTATCAGAAAATCTTTTTCTTGACCAAAGCTGACTTTGTCCAAACTAGATTTTGTTTAGTATTTATGTGTGCCTAGAGGGTAATAAGCACTATAAATGCAATGAATAAAATAAAATACAGTTGACCGTATACTCCCGTGCATAGGTCTTTCCCAAGGAAGTCAAAAATTGGCTAAGGAGGTTTTTTTTTTTGATGTTTTTAGGCTACTAACTGCATAACTGTTAAAACAGGTTAGTACCTTAGTGTGCTCCCTAAGCCTCTAATGCACTCCAAAGGAGAAACTTCTTGGGAATATTAACCTCTAAATCACATACCAAGTTCCAGTGATAAAAGAATAAAGGAAGTATCATGCTAGATATGAAAGGAATAGAGTCTTGTACATTTTAGCCTAGGTGTAAAACAGGAAAAAAAAATCCAGAAACTAGAGTAAGCCACATTTCTAAAAACAAGACATAGAATGTGAGCTGTATAAAATAAAGGCTATTTTCTTCATAGTAAAAATTGATAGATCCACTAAGGATGGATCCTTATTGTTCTATTATATGTCATATGATAGAACATACAGAGGCATATTAGTTTACTTGTTCGATTTAAATTTTACCCATGTTATTATATATTTATAGCATTATTATTCAATTTTAAGGGAAGTAGTAAGTCTTGAGATTTGGTTCACTTGTTTTTACTGGTTTTTATTCTTATAGCAACACATCTTTCATTTAGGGAAAAAAATGGGAAAAAAATCAACAATTCTGCCACATAAAATGACCAATTTTGATATTGTATTTCAATTCCAGTTACATTCATTTTTCCATAAAGAAATGTGCTGTTTTAATACAAGTTTTGTTGCTGTTAACAAGCATTAATTCTGATGTATTGCTATTGATATGGATTGTCCCATTTAGTGCTTTAACATATTCTCTTTCCCTCATGTACAAACAATATCGCCTCCCCATTAACGTGCATGGAAACCTGCTAATATAAATCTCTCAGTGAATGTTAAAGTGTATTTGTCTCCTTGCTGCTGTGAAATTTGGAGTGTATATTTAAAACTTCTATTAGTTAATAGAGGAATGAACTACAATATACACTTGTCTTGTTGAAAATCCAGTAGTGCTTAAAATGGGTCTTCATTAGATAGAAATCATTATTCATCTTCCATAGGACACTGAGTTAAAATTTCTACTCTCAGTGTTTAAATAATTGAGTGCTATATTTAGAGAATAATAGATTAGATAAAGATAAGAGAAGGAATTTAAGAGAAAAGTAAAGAGAGAGGAAGGAGACGGAAAAGTCCTTTGTTTTCATTTTTTCTTGGATATTTTAGGGGCTGGAGAGATGGCTGAGAGGTTAAAAGCACTGGCTGCTCTTTCAGAGGTCCTGAGTTCAATTCTCAGCAACAATTTGGTGATTCCCAACCATCTATAGTGGGATCTGATGTCCTCTTCTGGCATATACATAAAATAAATAAATAAAATCTTGGATATTTTATTTATTTACATTTCAAATATTCTCACCTTTTCCGGTTTCCCCTCCTGAAACCACTATTCCATCCTCTCTCCCCCTGCTTCTATGAGAGTGCTTTAACACCCACCCACCCACTCTTGCCTCCCCACCCTGGCATTCCCCTACACTGGGGCATCCGGCCTTCCCAGGACTAAGGGCCTCTCCTCCTATTGATGTCCGACAAGGTCATCCTCTGCTACATATGTGGCTGGAGCCATGGCATAAAGAAATATTTATTTCTAATTTACAAAATGTATTTGTTTGAAGACATATTCTGATTTATTGTGCAAAAATAGTGTGAGAAACATGCATGAAACATCAAATCACTGGGGTATTTTTAAAGACATATTTGAGTGGAAGTGGCTTTTAATTAAAGGAGGAAAATGACTAGAGCATTGATTTTCAACGACACATACACTTTCAGTTTTGTGTTCTATAAATTAAATGTTGACTATGTTTCAATAAACACGCATTGTATTTTCTTTACTAAATTTAAAAAAAATTCCAGAAGATCTATTTTTCCACTGACAAATGAGGAAATTACATAGGGAAGAAACTCTAATGAATCCACGAAAGACCAAGCTATTTAGCAGTTCACAACCCTATTCATCCATTCCATGTCCCCAATGATTTCAGCCCAAACCTCAGAAGCAGAATCTATAAAATTACAACCTGTGATATCTTGTACTTTTCCAGGAAGGGACCATATGCGGGCACATGAGCATCTAGATCTACTTATCTTTGTGATTTTGGAGGTTTAAAAATTCATTATTCTTATGAACTATCCTTTTTGAGATACCCACATTGAAAACATTTTAAAACAATGCTTGCACCACATTCAACATTCTTCAGTGATAGGACATACCCTTCTTCCCCAATGCATTTTGCAGGGCTTTTACTGGCAAAGATTTTTTTTCACTGATTTCATACTTTAGATAGCAATTTGCAGGAAATTCATACACCCTGAGAATATTCTGGGAGAGGGTGATATCTCTTTGTTCAAATATTTTTATATGATACACACATATCATATATATTTGTAATATAATGCAATTATGGATTAACATAAAATAATATATTTTCCTATATATGTTCTCTGTACCCCTTGCCCTCTCTTGCCTTTGGCACTGCCCTTAGTCCCTCCTCCCTAGTTATACCCTCCCTCTGGTCTTTTTTTTTTTTCATTTCCTCCCCTACCCCATGTGGTTCCTTTTTATTTTCCTAATTTCTTCATTTATTCCAGATAATATAGTCAGAGTCAAATATAAAGCTTTAGAGATATGAGCCACAAATAAGAGAGAAAAAACAGTGTATGCCTTTCTAGGTGTGGATTACTTTATTCAGTACAATATTTTCACGTTCTATCCATTTACTTGAAAAATCGTGATTTAGTTTTTCTCTTCTTCTGAATAGAATTTCATTGGGTATATGTACCATATTTTCATAATCTATTCAACAGTTGAGAGACATTAAGGTTCTTTCCTTTCCTTAGTTTTTATTGGGACAACAGCCATAAACACATCTGAGCAAGTATTTGTGGAGTGGCATGCCAAGTCCTTTGAGTATATCCTAAAGCATAGTGTAGCTGGGTAATGTATGTTAGCTATGCTTTTGGATTGTTGAGAATTCTCAACACTGATTTCCAGTGTAGCTGAATCACTTTGTAATCACACCAACAATGAATGAGAGTACGTCCTACTGCACATCCTTACTAACATTGTTGTCAGTTGTTTTGTTGATCTTAGCCGTTCTGAATGAGGTATAATAAAATCATGTAGCATTATTGGTTTACATTTCCCTAAAGGCTAAAAAAATTCAATACTTCTGATGTATTTCATGGTTATTTTAATAACTCTTCTATTACAAACTCTCTGTTTACATCCGTAGCCCAGTATTTTAATGTATTTGTTTTCTTAACTGTGTGTTCTGGGTATTTATATATTTAAGAAAATGATATTTGCCATATCAAACTATTATATGTACTT
>JADRCC010268781.1:0-12458 GCA_019843855.1 Hylomyscus alleni | reverse complement strand
AAAAACCTCTCAAGAAAACTATGTACAGGAATGTATTATATGAGTTGGTAACTGAAGGAAGAAACTTAAGGGATATTACTTAAACAACTCTTATAGAAAGAAAAAAAAAAGGATTAAATATATGAATGACATTAACAGTAAAATTAAGGAAGATTCAGTAGTTAACAATAATAAAAGCTTCAAAAAGATGCATATGATTGGCTTTGAAAGTAGCACATAGAATTAAAAAGAACATAACTCATCCTTTAGCAATTAGAAGTGAATTAAAGCGAAAGATTTGTAGATATATACTTTAAAATAACCATTTTCCCTTGGGAAGATACTTCAAGTTCCACAGTAGATGCTGAAGCTATGGATGTAATAAGTCTATATGTCTACTATTTATCCTAAGTGTTCTGTAATGCTGCCATGAAGTAACAAAGTTAATTCATTCCCCTATGCCATGTTCCTGGATACTCCTTAAAATCATTTATTCAAGGACTTTGTAAAATATGTAAAATACTTTACATAATATATGTAAATGAAGATACTATAATATATACAGATAATCACATAAGTTTGTTCATTAAGATTAAATGTTGATACTACCATTAAGTGTGTAGTATTAAAATGTGGACACAGTAGAAAAAGGCTGATTTATGTCTTGGAATTGATAGTGTATTGGCTAGATTCTCTTCTGTTTATTTTGTCTGTAATAGATTGTTGTTCTGTTTGGAAGGTTGTGCTACATTTAGGAGGCAGGGCATGATTAGGAGGGAAGGGCTGCTGGGTGAGCTTCCATTTACAGGACTTGGAAGTAAGTTTGAGGATAACATTACAGTATTATTTTCAGTACAACATCCTTTCTGCTTGTGGGCTTCAGACATCATTACCCCCTCAATTCTCTCAGTTCATGCTTTCCTCAACATGATAGACTATAACATTCTACATGACTTAAACGTGAGGAGCTTAGGCATGTGTTAATACTGACTGAGTGAAAACAACTGGCTGAAGAGGTGAGGGAAGCTGGATGAGAGGTTGCTCAATGGCTGCTATGCTCCCAGAAGCTCCTGTGAGTGTGACTTTCTGTATAGCCAGGGCATTAGCTCCCTGCAGACTCAGGTCACCTTCACTCTTAATTCTTACTCAGAGACTAACAAAGTTGTTGGAAATACTAAATTCATCTCCATTTCTCTAATTAATTCTTACATTGGTTAATATTCTTTTCCTATTCAAAAATATTAGGAAGAAATGAAGAGATCTCAATTTTCTTTCTTCAATAGCTACTCAATTCTTTTTTGTACATATTTGCCTTCCTGATTACTTTATCTGATAAGTTTGGCTTAGACTTATTTTTCCACATCTTCCTGAATATGATTAGTTTCTTTTCTTCATGATATCTTCATATTATAAATATAGTTTTCTTTAAATTCCCCAAATTCTCCAAATTTTTTTCCTTATGTTCAAATGTCTCTTAGCTCATCCTTTGAAATATGATTTGCTACACTTGATCTTAGCCAAAGGGTCGAGAAGAGATATATGATTTGCTAATAAACCTGATGTGATTAAAAAAAAAGTCACATCGCATTATGTTTAAAAATAATTTTTATTTGAATTTCTACCGCGTAGATGTTAGTTAGTAATTTCAACACATGTAATGCCAGACTTTTGTTCTTTTACTTATATAGCTAGTGTGCTCTATTCTTACTCATTTTTCACACATTTTTTTTTACATAATCAATACACATCTCAGTCACTGTATCTCTCCTTGTCATAGTTTATCACCTGTGATCTTATGGATGATCAGATTTTCTATGTTTATTTTCTTTTATTTGTAGGTATATGTGTAGTAACAGCTCCATTAACAATACATGCTGACTTCCAAAGCTTTATTTCCATTCTCAAATATACTATCTTGCTTACCTATTTAACTCAGGAACATTCATTCTTGGTGCATAGTTGCTATTTCACCTCAAACCTTTGTCTTAACTCATTCATGGAGTCTTTTACTCATTGTGTTACACTCATAGGGAAGTCAGTGATTAGTTTTCTCTGTATTTTCATAGAATATAAGAAATTTATAATATTAAAAAAATTCAGTTACATAAGTAATTATAAGTAAGTGGTCATATTCATTCAGAAAATCATGAAGGGATTTGTTTATTCTCAATACAATACTGGACTAATTTTAGAAGTGTTACTACTTAAGATAAGCCAGTTTCAAAGTAATCAAAACACGTTTTCAAAGAAAGTCTTCTCTGACTTTATAGTTGGCATTTTTTAGATTACCACAGTGTATTGTTTTACTGAAAACCAAGTGAAGGTTTTCATTTAAAAATATTTAGATCAAAAAATACTAGCTAAAAGAAACACCATGTGTCTAAGCTGCAGGAATTTTTCTCATACTGACCATGGTATATCTATTTACATCACTCGGGGCTCAAATCAGAACACGCAAGAAACTATTCTTGTTCACATAGTACTGAATCACAAAATGTTTTCTTCTTTCTCAATTGTTTTGACGTTTTTACATGACTATATAAATGCATTAGCATGTAAAATGTTAAAAAGTAACTGTTGCAGGATATTGTATCACATTGTGAACCCTAAGATTATGTTATTTACTGGAAAAAAAAAACTTTCTTGTGTTGTGGCTCATCCTTTAGCACACACCTTTAATCCCTCTGTGGGAATACAGACAAGTCCTTTGTAAACACGTTTAATTTCAGACAACAAGTGTAATGTTAGTTTGTAGAAGGAAGCACCCAAGTTTGAAAATGATGTCTAATTGAGTGGCAGACAAAGTGACAAATATGAGAAAGATTCATCAGAATAGGATATGCCCAACTCTCAGGAAGAGAGGAAAAGGAGGCTCCTTAAGAAAAGAGCAGAGAGGTGGGAAAATCCAGGAGTTTTACTAGGAGAGTTTTACAGAGACAGGTGGAAGAGAGAACAAGCTAGACACAGGTGAAGACAGAATAAACCAGAGAATGAGGAGACAGAAGATTATCATATATTGCCAAAGTTAGTATGAGCTATTCAGGAGAAGCTGAGAGAAACCAGATTGAATCAGTCGGCTTGGAGAGGAACTTGAGTCAGAACAGTTAAGTTGAAGAAGCCAGTCAGAGCTCTGGAGAGAACCAAAGCCCTATAGTAGTAGGAGCATAGAGTCTTATGTAAGAGTTGAAGGACATGAAGAGGAAAGGGACTCAACAGGAAGACCACCAGAGGCAAATAACCTGGACCTTGTGAGCTCCTAGAGCCTGAATCAACAACCAAAGGGCAAGCAAAGGGTAGACCCCTCCACCCATACATATGTAACATATTTGCAGCTTGGCCTTCACATTGGTTCCCCAACAACTGGAGCATGGGCTGTCCCTAAATTTGTTACCTGTCCATGAATCTTGTTCCTCTAACTGGGGAGACTTGTCTGGCATCAGTGGGAGCAGTGACTTAATGTTGGAAGGCTGAGTGTGTGAATGTGTTTATGTATGTGTGTTTGTGACACCCAAGGTGGGATTCTGGCTTCTCAGAGGAGAAGGTTGGTGGGGGAGGGATATAGTGTAGGATCTGCAGGTGGGAGTACTGGGAGGAAAGAGAGTACTGATATTGAGATATAAAGTGAATTAATTAATTAATTAAAAAACTATAAAGGGTGAGCTTACTCAGCAGCAAGCCTCAGGGGCTGAAAACATTCTAGGCTTACCTAGATTATATATAGTAAAGAGACTACAAGCTTCGAGGACCAGGCCAACCTAGGTTAACAGATGAAGGCAGTAAGCCAACAATTATAAGACAATTACAACAGGTGAATAAAAGATACTTCTAAAGGTAACAAATAAATTCTTAAACAGTCTGGGAGATTCTCCAAAACTTTGAAACCATTAAAACATATACATAAGATTGAATGATAAAATGCTACAATATTTAATCATTGTGTTTAATAGACTTTGAAGTGTGCTGTCCGGTTCTGGAGGAGAATGAGAGGTTGTGTCATCCAGCATGAACTTCGGGATGGCAAAAAACTCAGATGTTCTTGTTAGACAGTAATGTTTCATAACAAACAGCCTAATGTCATATAAATCTCCACTGCCTGTATTGCTCTCCACCCTAATCTTTAGTTTCTTAAAAAAGATATCACAATACCCACTGTTCATATTAAAACAGCTCTATCACTCTCTCAGCAAATCAGTGTCTCATAAAGCAATGTCTGGTATGTGACTCTGTGTATTGAAGGTCATTTATTGGGAATTATTTCTCCTCAGCAGTCCTTTAGACAAAATGACAATTCTGGACTCCTAGCTTGAGTTATTAATAGCTAATGTTCTTTGACTATGGCATCTCATTTACAAAAATTAAAAGAGAACGTTTATATGTCTTAGGAGGTAGGTTTGATTATGACTATTTTATAGATGAAGGTATGGAATGAGATCACATACTCTGCTCCTGAAATGTTAGGTTTTCAGAAGTCAAACTAGGTGACACACAAAAATTTAATTGATATTTTCCTGGGCAAAGAGAACTGAAGCTCAGAGATTGTGGGACATAATCTGGCCAAGAAAAATCAGTTGTGAAGTGCTGTTTGAACCACCAGCTAGACTTTTTCAGTATGTGTATGACTAGTCCATTGAGCCCAACAACTCTCCTGCCATTTTGAACATTTTTGTTTGTTTGTTTCTTGGATCTTAGCTGGGAAGAATCAAAGTGCTTCAACACCGAGAACCTTCCTGCGACAAGAAGCATGGACAGCTCACCCTGACCTTCAAATCAGACTGGAAAATCTTCTGGAGCACAATTTTTCTTCATTTGCATTTTGGATGCATTACATGTAAGTTGATTGGCATAGACATTTTATCATATTATCTGGCTCCTGTTTTCTTTCTACACTCTTATATTTCAGTTTTCTACCTCCAAATCACTCGGCATTCATCACTGTGCTAGAAAATGAAAGCTTGACTTCATTACCTTAGCAGTCTTCTCCAATAACTTTCCTGTAGATGTGTTTATTTCACTAGTTTGTGCCATCAATTCTTTTTTTTAGATATTTTCTTTATTTACATGTCATATGATTTCTCCTTTCCCAGTTTCACCTCCAAAAAAGCAAACAAATGGACAAACAAAAACAACAAGAACAAACCCCTGTTGCCTCCCCCTCCCTATGCCTGCCACTCCACTTTCTCCCACTTATCGGCCCTGTCATTTCCCTACACTGGGGCACAGAACCTTCACAGGGCCAAGGGCCTCTCCTCCCATTGATGATTGACTTTGAAATCCTCTACTATACACATGCTGCCAGAACAATCAGTCCTACTATGTATAGTCCTTGGTTGGTGGTTGAGTCCCTGGGAGCTCTGAGGGCATTGGTCAGTCCATATTGTTGTTCCTCTAAAGAGGCTGCAAACCCTTCAACTCCATTGGTTCTTTCTCTAACTCCTTCATTGGGGACCCTGTACTCAGTTCAATGAATGACTGTAAGCCTCTACTTCTGTATTAGTCAGGTACTGTTAGAGCCTCTCAGGAGACAGCTATATCACGCTGGAGTGCCCTTCCTTCAGTCTCTGCTCCATAGTTAGTCTCTAAACTCCTTGTGTGCCATCAATTCTTAATTCCAATATTATACCTTCAGACTGCCCTATCTAGAGGGAGACAGACTCCCCTCACCTTAAGAAAGAACAACTACAACCCCTCCTTTATAAATTCTGGAGGGTTTACAAAGTCCTCCTATGGTAGACTTCTAGACTTCTCTTCTGAACTTCAGTGCTTAATTCATTTGTCTATGGTAATCATTCTCTGCAGACTTCAAGGAAACCGTTCATTTTGTTTTATCCTTTATGTATAAAAATAAATGTGTTTGAATAGTTAAATACAAAACTATAAAACACATGTGTCATTAATAAAGAAATTTAATATATTTTCTTAAAAATGGGATGTTAAAGTACAAATGTTGAGATATATTCCAAGTTCATCCTTTCTCTCACTTGAGGAAGGCTGTTGTTAAATTTTTAACAAATTACTGTATCTGCAAGAACTTAACTAGTGAAAATCTTAAAGATGACTGAGAAGATTTTAGGTAGAGACTTACATGATAAGAATATCTGGTCCATCAAATAAAAGACTATAGCAAATATATCTAGAACTTTCAGAAAATATTTGGGTTAAAAATTCATTGATATTTACTTATTTCCTGTGTATTACTAATGTTTTTTCCCATAATTATAATTTTACACTCAAACATACAAAAATGATCAGTGCATATTATGAGCAAATTACTTTCCAACTTCATTTTAATTAATGGAGCTATTTTTGGAGATAGTAGAGTAGAGACACACACACAACTTAATGATCTTTGATATTTATATTTCTGTCACTCTTCTTATAACTAAAATTGAAGATTTTATTTCCTCTGAATTTATCAAAATCAGGGCTCCCCCTAGGCTCCAACTTAGTATCTAAGTTTTATTTTAGAACAATTTTTAGTACATGAGAACATTAGGAGCTTATAATGGTTAAGTCAGCAGACTTTTAACTATAGTTATAATGAAGGGCAGCTGAAGCAGAAAAATTGTGCTAACAGAAAAGCATCTACAGAGATATCTTCAAGCTAAAGAGGAAGAGCTGCTGATTGGCACTTTGTTACGTGAATGGTCACCCACTGATGAGGGAGAAATGACATTAACAATGCTTTTTTAGTACAGTCTAAAATCCTGCCATTGCCAAACATAAAGTAGAGAAAGCCTTAATGCCATTTGTAAAATGTGCTCACAGTCATGAAAGCTTCCTTTTCAAGATGCCAGGACATATCCTTCTTCAGACTTACTATTGATAAAATACCCTCCTCATCACTGTGTCTCCTTTCTTACATTCTTCAAGACAAACTTAGGAATCATCTTCATTTATATTCAGCACAATTTTCCCTGGCCTTGGTGCAAGAATATAAATGTGTTTTATTAAAAATTAAAAATATTGGTTTTACTTTCCATCAGAATGAAAAGTGAAGTCTCGTTCTCATCTTTAGCCCTGTGTTCTCAGCCCCATTCTTCTTTCATTGTCTCCTAGACACTGCTATTAACAGATAGGCTGCCTTCCCAGAGCCTTTAAATTATGTCTGCCCTTGGTGAACTCTCAGTCATGAGACTGTAACAGAAGGAAAAGGACTTTCAAAGGACAGTGGAAGAGATGTTGCTCTCCCCTGCGAATAAACCTTTTTCTCCATCTTGTGTCAGAATGACGCTGTGAAAAATATATGTGGTGTCTTATCATCCTACAGCATATGGCTCTTAGATGTCAAGAAGGCTACTCCACACGGAGGAAAGCTCACAGCCCCAAGGATTACTCAACAGAACTCAACACAGTGTTCAAAATAAAAGTGACAGTGCTTACTTTGTATAGAATTCCTATGGAAGTGTGTGCTGGCTCTACTTCAGGCTTGCTACTTAAGCGCCCTCTCTGGCTCCCATTAGTATTTTTGCAAAGTAGAGAAGCACATGTATTCTTAGTTCCCAGAACTGGTTTCCTTCTCAGAGATTCAAGGCTTAAAATTTGAAGGTTAAATTACTTTTCAAAGAGACTTCTTGAAGCTGCTCTTCTCACTGCTATTATCTGGTGGAATTGTCTGACCTTTGTAAGTGCAAGTCTATATATTCACATTGATAGAGGAGTATGGGGGAGTCTGCTTTCCAGTTCCAAGGAGAAACATTTTGCCACAGGCACTGGGCGACTAGGGAAGGGGAGTTGAAGGACATCAAACCTTTCTCAGTAAAATCACATAATGTCTTTTACACAGCTTGGAATTTTAAAGATGTATACTGGTCAAACTAAACTGCAGTATGATTTTGAAGTAACAAAGAGATATAATATGAAATAAAACTTGTTCAGCTAGTTCTACCACTTTTATCCATCAAGGTAGCTTTTCCCCACAAAATATTACATCGTTGGAGGCCATCCACAAATGGGCATTATTAGATTTAATGGGTATCAGTAACTCTGATAACCATTAAGATCCAATATTGGACTGACTATTTTAATCAGCCTGGGAGAAAGGATTAAGGATTTTGCTTTGCCTTC
The DNA here is from genome assembly GCA_019843855.1 of Hylomyscus alleni. NCBI lineage: Eukaryota > Metazoa > Chordata > Mammalia > Rodentia > Muridae > Hylomyscus > Hylomyscus alleni. Next base: position 4,415 of record JADRCC010268781.1, on the reverse strand, counting down.
TGTGCTTTAAGTTCCTATGAGAATTAAACTCCAGAATAATTTCCATGAATAATTATCAATAAAATGTTCACAAAATGAAAATAAAAAATGAGGCTCTAGGGTTCACCAGGTGGCTCAGCAAATGGTATTGTTTGGCATTAAACCTGAGAAACTGAGCTACATTTCTGGAACCCACATGCTATCAGCATACAACTGACTCCTGAAAGACATTGCTGGAGGACTCACCTCACCACACCAATATACGTTATATAAATGTTATAAAAATCACAAGAATAAAACAAAACTAGAGAAATGATTCTGTTGGCTTCAGTTTTAATTGGCTTCTTAACTTAATTAAATATCACTAAAATTTACATTCATAATTAATTATGTGACAGATATTATTTAATTAAAAATGTACCAGTAGTCTTTTTTTAAAGATTAAGTATATTATTTGATTATTATTCTTATCATTATTTTGGATATCTTGTTATTATAACCATTAGCACATGCTGATTATATGTATTAATGTGTTTGCTGAAGGGTTTCCATACATACTTGTGCATGCTATACTTTGGACATTTATTTTCCATTTATTTCCTTATATTCCCATTTTCTGAACATTTTACTTCCTTCAACATTCTATTTCTATGTTAAGATCTAGTATGTTTGAATAACAAACAAAAGATATTGTTAATTACCTCAGTCTAGAGGGCACCTCTATTTTTTTCTTCCTTCTAAGGATACTATTTTATTTTATTTATTTTTCTACAGTCCAGTCATCACACTCCCATTCTGCCTCTCCAACATTTCCTCATCCAATTACTCCTCCTCCACCTCCAAGAGGATTTCCCCACACCTCCAAACTTCTATACACACGCTACCAGTCCTCCTCATTCCCTGGGGCCTCAAATCTTTCAAGGGTTAGGTGCCCCTTCTCTCATTGAGGCCAGACCAGGTGGTACTCTGTTACGTGTCTGCGACATAGGGCTAGCTTCTATATGCTGCCTGGTTGGTGGCTCAGGGTATGTTTCTATCTCACTCAGATGCTTCTTGGGCCTCTCAGAGGGCAGTCATGTCTGTACTTACAGCTCCTGTCTGTAAGTGCATCATAGTATGAGTAGTAGTGTCAGGCCTTGGAGCCTCCACTTGAGATGGGTCCCTATTTGGGCCAGTCACAGGATCTCTTTCCCCTCAGTCTATTTATTCTTCATTTTCATCCCTGCAGTTTTTTAGACAAGGACAATTCTGAATCAGAGTTTTTGACTGTAGGATGGCAACACCATCCCTCCACTTAATGCCCTGTCTTTCTACTGGAGGAAGACTCTACAAATTCTCTCTTCCCACTGTTGGGCATTTCATCTAAGGTCCATTCCTTTGGATCTTGACATTCTCTCAGCGCCTAGGTCTCTGGCCCATTCTAGAGGTTCCCACCTCCTTACCTCTTGAGGTTGTATATTTCCATTCTTTCTGCTGGTTCCCAGAGCCTTACTCCTGGTCTCCATAATACCCGATCATGTTCCGCTTTTCCCCTGCCATTCCCAATCCCCTAATCCACCAATTTCCCTACCTTCCTCTGCCCTCTGGTTTCTTCTCCATCCACAGTGGGACTGATACATCCTCACTTGGACCATATGTATTGGTAACTTTTTTGAGTTCTGTGTATTCTGTCCATTTTGAGCTAATATCCACTTATTAGTGAGTACATACAATACATGCCCTTTTGGGTCTGAGATAGTTCACTCAGGGTAATATTATCTAGGTCCATCCACTTACCTGCCAAACTCATGATGCCCTTGTTCTTAATAGGTGAATAACATTACATTGTATAAATGAACCACATTTTCTGTATCCATTCCTCCATTTTGGGACATTTGATTATTTCCATCTTCTGGCTATCACAAATAAGGGTGTCTAAGAATATTGTGGAACATGAAGGGCACTGCTATTAGTTCACTAAATCTAAAATCATGTTTATTGTATTTTATAGAACTGAGCTAACAATTTCATATATTGGTATTGTTTTCTCAAAGTACATTGAGAGGTAGTAGAGAATAATAGAGAAATAAAACTATTTAGGGTAGTTTAATTTTAAATGCAAACATAAACATTATTTTGAGAGATATACATATACATATATCCACTGTGCAAAGACTAATTTAGGGTTGAGTCTTGGTGGTCTTTTCTTTCCTTGTGGTAACCATGTTGCTCAGCAACTCCCACATCATATATATATATATATATATATATATATATATATATATATATATACTCATCTACACATTTTTGATGAAATTGAGCACATGCTGATCCTTGAAAATCTTCAGCTGTTCATTGTAGGGTCAAAGCCAAATATCTTCCAGATCATTTCTACATGGATTGACCTGGTCCTTAAGCCCTATGGCTTCCTCCACTGAGAATCTCTTGATTATATTCTACTATTGTATCTTTACTGAAGCTTATAGTCATGACAGTGCAAAGTCATGGTCATAACTCCTCAAATTGGACAGGATGTAAAAAAAAGGAAGTATTTATTGACTGGTTTATTTTTTATTGATCATTTTATGTATTTACATTTCCAATGTTATTCCCTTCCTGGATTCCCCTCTACTTCTATGAGGGAGCTTCTCCCCGTCCCACCTACTCCCACCTCAGCACCCTAGCATTTTCATACTCTGGGTCATCTAGTCTCCACAAGACCAAGGGTTTGCCCTTGACTGATGCCAGATAAGGCAATCCTCTGCTACACAATTATCTGGAGCAATAGGTTCCTCCATGTGAACCCCTTACTTGATGGCTTAGTCCTCAGGAACTCCGGGGGTCTGGTTGGTTGACATTGTTACTCTTCCCATGGTGTTGCCATCCCATTCAGTTCCTTCAATCCTTTCCCTAACTCATCCATTGTTTTCCTTTTGCTGAGTCTGAAGGTTGGCTCTGAGAATCCACATCTGTATTGGTCAGGCTTTGGAACAGCCTCTAAGGAGACACCCATACCAGTTTCCTGTCAGCAAGTAATTACTGGCATCAGCAATAATGTCAGGGTTTGGTGTCTGCATATAGGATGGACTTAGGTGGGACAGTGTCTGTATGGCCTTTTGTTCAGTTTATGCTCCACTCTACCCCTGTATTTCCTTCAGACAGGAGCAATTCTGGATTAAAATTTTACAGACAAGTGAGTGGCCCCATTGCTAAAACAGGGGCCATGCATAACCTCTGGATATGGTCTCTACAGGTTCTTTCTCTCCTTTGTTGGGCATTTCAGGTAATGCCATCCCTGTTTGGACCTGAAAACCTCTAGCTTTCCCAGCATTTCCTAGCATTCCCCAGCTACTCCTAGTGCCCCACCCCACACTGCCATACACCTCCATTCAAGTTCCCAACACTCTGTATTTCTCCCCAGGCTCCTCTAACATCTGATCCACCCCACCTTTTATCTCCCCTCCTTCTTCCTCCCAAATTCCTGCCTCTCTCTACGTCTCATGATTATTTTCTTCCACTGTCTAAGACAGAGTGAAGGATCCACACTTTGGTCTTCCTTCTTTTCAAGTTTCATATGATCTGTAAGTTGTATCCTTCGTATTCCAAGCTTTTGTTCTCATATCCAGTTACCATTCAGTGCATACCACATATGTTCTTTTTACTGTGTTACATCACTCAAGATGATATTTTCCTTCTTTTTTATTTTAGTGATGTATTATAGCATGTATTGACTGTTTAATTGATACACTTAATTATTGGCACTATGATTAAATATACAGACATATTTTAAAATAGAATAGTTAATAAAATATTTTTCTTTTTTCCTTTTTTTATTAGATATTTTCTTTATTTATATGTCATATGATATCTCCTTTCCCAGTTTCTCCTCTGAAAAAAAGAAAAAAATTAAAAACCCTGTTCCCTCCCTACTCTCCCTGCTCATCAACCCACCCTTTCCCGTTTCTTGGCTCTGGCATTCCCCTACACTGGGGTATAGAACCTTCAAAGGGCCAAGGGCCTCTCCCATTGATGACCGACTTGGCCATCCTCTGCTACATAGGCTGCTGGACCAATTTGTCCCACCATGTGTACTCACTAGTTGGTGGTTTAGTCTCTGGGAGCTCTGAGGGTACTAGTTAGTTTATATTGTTGTTCATCCTAAGGCGCTGCAAACCCTTCAACTCCTTGGGTCCTTTCTCTACCTCCTTCAATGGAGACCCTGTACTCAGTCCAATGGATGGCTGTGAGCCTCTACTTCTCTATTAGTCAGGTACTATCAGAGTCTCTCAAGAGAGAGCTATATCAGGCTTCTGTCAGCCAGCACTTGCCAGCATTCACAATAGTGTCTGGATTTGATGGTTAGACATAGTACTACCAGAGGACCCAGCTATACCACTCCTGGGCATATATCCAGAAGATGCTCCAACATGTAATAAGGCCACATGCTCCACTATGTT
>JADRCC010268754.1:0-10649 GCA_019843855.1 Hylomyscus alleni | reverse complement strand
AAAAAAAAAAAAAAAAAAAAAAAAAAAAAAAAAAAAAAAAAAAAAGACCCTTACCAGAATAACTCCCCTCAGTATCTAGAGGACATCTGAACACACAATATTCGCTTGTGGAGTAGCCCACAATAGTGAAGTTATCAGACGCCGGCTTTGAGGTCTGTAACTGAGAGAAGAATCTCTGTCCTTGGAACAGGAATTCAGTATGGGACTTGGCTGAGAGCAGGTTTCTCACAGGCAACCAAAGAACAGAGCAGACCTCAATAGCAGGTCACTGCCCAAGACGGGGGCACCTCAACAGCAAACATCTTTAGTTGGAGGATTCTTCATCCACCTTAAGAACGCCTCTTGCAGAATAACCCTTCCTAACATGGCCCCTCCCCCTTCACCAGTCAGCCTCTGTCAGCTTGCCACACCTTTTCTAGCTCCCTCCTCATTTTGTGAGAAAAATTTTCTCCTAGTAAATCTGACATGACTGTTTCTCCAAGAACCTCACCAGTATATGTACTAAACCGCATGCTCATTTTAGTGCCATGACAATCCGATGGTTATTTTTATTAAGTACTCACGATAGGAAAACCATCAGGAACTATTGGTAGTTCAATAAGACTTTAAAACACCACAGGAAAAGTGGTTAGATGGCAAAAAAATAAGTTGTGTGAGGTTCTGAGATTTCTTGTACTTTTGTGCACTCCCTGCCTAAAGGAAGAAGTGGCCGCTCTTGAAAACCGCTCGGGATGTGTACATAAAGGGAAATCTGAGAAAGGGTCACAGCCAGGAGGAGCCTGAGACATAAAGAGCTGAGTGTAATTGACAGTCTGGATGAGCTCTTGGAACGAGCTCATACACATTCCAGGGAAACAATGAAGACGTGGGAGCTGAGTAATTTATTAAAATTAATTCATTGTGAACAATGTGAACAGTAAATGTTAAGGTACAACACAGGAGAGACAAGACATTTAGGAATTCTCTGTACTGCCACCCTGATCAACATGGGTTCCAGGCTAGTCAGTGATTAAACCTACTAAGACTCTCTGGAAATATTAAATAAGTAAAATTTTAAAAAACAAAAATAAAAAATGTAAAAGCTTATTTAAAACTACCATGCTTGGGCTGGAGAGATGGCTCAGCAGTTAAGAGCACTGGCTGCTCTTCTGAAGGTCCTGAGTTCAAATCCCAGCAACCACATGGTGGCTCACAACCATCCATAACGAGACCTGACGCCCTCTTCTGGAGTGTCTGAAGACAGCTACAGTGTATTTACATTAAATAAATAAATTTTAAAACAAAACAAAACTATCATGCTTAAGAAACTGGGTATGTGTCAGCAAAAAGCCATTAGCTAGAAAGTGCCATTTGATTTTCTGAACTCCCACAAAAACTGGAAAACTTTAGACTCCCTGAGAATCCCCCAGTGTCTACAGGAAAGATGTGAAAGCAAACCAAAACCCAGTGCCGTGAAACACATATTTGTTCCAATCAAATTTTAAAATCCGATACAAACGTGTGATTGTTACTAAATCGCCCTTCAGGGAATACCGTTAAGAAAAACAGGATAACCAAGATTCTGTTGCCTGATTTCTTGGATTTAGGACTACAGCTGAGTTCCAGAGATAATAATACTCTGGGAATGGGGTGTGTTAAGCTGCCAGTGCCCGTGTGAGGAGGGTCTACTGATACTGTCTTTATCAACGAAAGCAGCAAAGAAAAGACTAACACTCATAGTGTACTCTTTAGACAATATGCCTACAACAAAGAGAGATAGGAAAATCTTTGCATTGATTAAAGAAATAGCAGCAAAGTCCACGGATTTAAAGTTTTCACTCTCCAGGATTACCTGAAGGCTTAGTTAGACAAATACCCTCTGAGTTTCTAACGCAGGTGTTAAGTGGGGCACCTGACTTTTGTATTCCTATTAGATTCCTAAGTGAAATCGATGCTCTGTGTCCTGGGAGAAACATTGAGAGAACAGGCCAAACACTTTGTAGGGGCGGTGATCACAGTCCCATAGTCCACGAGTGTACAGATCACAAAGTCCTGTAGTCAAATGCAGGTGTCTGGGACCCTTCCTACCAGTGAGCATGCTCCCAGGTTTTTGTAGAACCAAACAAAACAATTTCTAAAGCCCGGAACACACTGTGGGGGGACCCACATGTCTCCAGAGTCATGAGAAACCAAAGCATATTGATCTAGAAAAGGCCCCAAGCAGAGGCATTCTGAGGCAGACTGTAAGCCACCAGCGGTTTTTTTTAAGGTCTCTTTTATTCATTTCATAAAGATGTCCGCTGACCTCACTGATTTCAATTTGGTGAGTCTGAACTGGAGTGACATTACCATACATCTGTTCACAGAACCTTCAGTGCCCCAGAGAAGGCTAAGCTCGACAGTGCTCCCTAATAGCAGCTAATGAGTGTTTTCTTACGAAGGGCGGGTTTCTGATTCTTCCGTGTGGATTCCTTTACCTCTGACAGACAGCTTTGTTGACACATTTCCACTACAAAAACAGTAAAAGAAACCTGATACCATCCTATTCATTTTTCTCAACAATTTCCTTCTATAAAGTTAAAATGCCCACAGATGACAACTTCTGCCTTTGGTTAACCACAGGATATAGTTCAGATTTTAAAGGAAGACAAAACATATCTTTGGCTAGAAGCCTGTAACATAAATACGTGCTGTTTATGTCCTACAGTACGACTAATAAGAAAAGCTACGGACTATTGAGGTGATACAGCAAGCAACAGCATATTTTAACACAAAAACCAGACATCATCATAACTTTTTTTACGGCTATAAAATAAAAGCTCAATTTTCCCTTTTTACTGGCTTATATTTTTTCATGCTTCACCCCTAACATAAAGAGTGCCTTTTTCTTTGCTTTAAGGTATTATTAGCAACTGTCAGTCAGCTCGCTGGCAGAGTACTTACCTAGCATGTATGAGGTACACACACACACACACACACACACACACACACACACACACACACAGGACTCAGAAATTTTCTGTAACAGTCAAAGTATATTTAATCCAAGATTAAGAAAAAAGTTTTGCACGCCTTTAATCCCAGCACTTGGGAGGCAGAGGCAGGTGGATTTCTGAGTTCGAGGTCAGCCTGGTCTACAGAGTGAGTTCCAGGACAGCCAGGGCTACACAGAGAAACCCTGTCTCGAAAAAACAAAAACAAGAAAAAAGTTTTGTTTTGTTTTTAGATTTCTTTTTAGCCTGCTAGCCATAAAAAGTAAAGGACTGTAAAGGGCATTATAACCAGTCCCATGTGTTTAACGTGAAGGTCTAACGTTCAAATATTTTTTTTTTTTCAGAGAGATGACTAAAGACAAAGTGTGAAGCAGCAGAGAAAGCAGAGGCAGGGGTTAGAGGACTGAGGACTGAGCGGGTCTCAGCTGAGAGGCGGGGGTTAGAGGACTGAGTCTCAGCTGAGCACACGTGCACATACACACTAACTCTCAAGCTAAAAAGCCTGGAGTTTTGGTAAAATCTAAGATAAAGGTTTCCATTTCAATTAAGATTATGAGAGCTTTGAATTTAGTGGAGCAAAGAGGGGTATATGGGAGAGTTTGGGCGAAGGGAAGAGAAGAAAGGGATGTTGTAATTATCTCAAAAAAGGAAAAAAACGAGATTAGTATCTTGCAAAACTTCCTTGGGCATGCTAATTAGAGGAACGCCTTACACAAGGACGAGACATTAGCGAAACACACTGATAAAGACGCCTGTGCACTCGCTAGAGATGTACTGTGGCGGTCCTGAGATTCAGTACAGACCTCCGGGAGGGAAGACTGACGAGCTGTGCAGGTGTACAAAGAATGAGGCCACCTTAGCTAAAAGGTTATGTAAACCATTTGCTGAAAAAACAAAGACAAGATTTTCACATTCCCAAACCCTATTATCTGTTTCAAGCTACTTGAGATCTGAAATTCTTTTTGAACATCATTAGATTGGGTTAGAAACAGTTCCAACTCTGAGTTAAGAAATCATTTCTGTAGTTTTAAAACATAAGAGATCTTTTCCAGCCACACTGAACGCATGTGCACCTTTAGTTAAAGCAAAACCCTGCACTCCATAGTCAACAAAACAAAATACCCTTCCAACAACAACAACAAAAAAAACCTATCATTAATATATCCTCATTTTTCTTTTTTTTCATGACAGAGTTTCTCTTTGAAGCTCTCGATGTCCTGGAACTCATTCTGTAGACCAGGCTGGCCTTGAACTCACAGAGATACGCCTGACCCTGCCTTCTGAGTGCTGGGATTAAAGGCATGCACCACCACTGTCCGGCTGTATTCTAATCTTAATCCTGTACTTTTATTTCTGAAAGTATTTTTTAATTTCTTCTTAAATAATATACTGAATAAAGGTTTTTCAGGCACCACTGTTGCTTCCATATGAGATGATCAGAATAGCCCTTAAACAACAACAACAACAACAACAAAAACTCCAAGAAAGGATTCCACTAGTAGTATAGAAGGGGAAAGAAACAAGTAACCAGTGTTGAAAAGGAGATGAAAATGTACGTTTTATTCAGGACTCATATTTTTACATGCAAAGCTCATTATAAAACTGAATCTGGGAGCTGGCGAGATGGTTCAGTGGGTAAGAGTACTGACTGCTCTTCCAAAGGTCTTGGGTTTGGATCCCAGCAACCACATGGTGGCTCACAACCACCTGTAATGAGATCTGACGCCCTCTTCTGGTGCATCTGAAGACAGCTACAGTGAATTATGCTCAAGCTAGTGGGGGCTGGAGCGAGTAGGGCCAGCGCGAGTAGGGCTGGCATAGGTCCCGAGTTCAATTCCCAGCAGTCATATACATGATGGCTCATATCCATCTGTACAACTACAGTGTACTCATACACATAAAAATAAATAAAATAAATCTTTAAAAAAAATAAAATAAAATAAAACTGAATCTGTTATACTGAGTTGACTCATGATGGAAACCCACACAATGGGAAGGACCAAAGCTGTCTACATAACACTGAGTTCAATTACTTAATCTAGATAATTTCACTAATATTTGGGCTCAGAACTATGTGATCATAATCAGACACTAAATCATAACTGTCCTGTGATTTCTGCTGGGAACAATGGCCACTTGCTTCTTCAATTTAGAGAAAACAATAACACGACAAAAAATCCCCACACAGTGAAGCCAATTTTTTTTAAGTTGACCAAAACAAAAAACACCTAATTTAGTATGCAGAGGAGAAACAAATTAAAACAGGGTAATCAATCAATGTCCACCGAATGACTGTCATTAACATTTTAATTACCAGAGTGACTGCCAACAGCTGACCTAGAGGTTAGACACAGGATGACTACTCAAAAACAAACCAGTAATTAGTATTGCTTACAGAAATACTAATTTGAATATAACCAACAATTCAATTTGAATATAACCAACAACCGTGTATGTGACACTAATTCTTTTTATTTTATTACATTTCTTTCTTTCTTTTTTCTGTTTCTTCATTTCTTTATTTCTTCTTTCATTCTTTCTCTCTTTCTTTCTTTTTGTTGTTTTTCAAGACATTGTTTCTCTGTGTAGTCTCACTATCCTGAAACTCACCATGTAGACCAGGCTGGCCTTGAACTCACAGAGATCCACCTGTCTTTGCCTTCTGAGTGCTGAGATTAAAGGCATCTCCTGAATTTTCCTGCATTTCTTAATAATCGTTTCCTAATGTGTAATTCCATAAAAACACAGCAAGACACTTTCCAGGATTCAATATCCAGTATCCTTGCTGCTCGGAAACTTTGCCACAAATGAAACAGTAGCTGGTACCTGGACCTAACAGACAAGGGCTGGAGAGTGACAAAACCTACTCTGCAGCCAGCCATTCGCATTCAACAGACTAGGTAGAGCTGTACTTCACACTATTGGTTTACACCAAATGGCCCATAAACTCTGCTAAATGGACACGTTAGCAGATGTCCACTTAAATGTCTGCTTGAAACAGGTGTGGGAATTCAGAACAAGGAGACGCATGTCACCATTTAAGTTGTGGTCAGGGTAAAGATGAACATGTTAGGAAATAAAGCTAAGCAAAACCCAAACCAAACCAAACATCCCACAAAGCTGAGGAAGGAGGATGATGACTTTGAAGCTGGCCTGGATGACGGGGTCTCAAGCCAGGTTGGGCTATAGATAGGTTCTCAAAAATTCAAAACAAAACAAAACAGGTTCAAATATTCTTGAATAAGGGTTCAAGTATTCTTGAATAAGGGTTCAAGTCTTAGTCTTTTTACGTCTAGTGTGAGTATGTGTGTGTGTGGGTCTGTGCCGATTACACATGGATAAGACAGAGGACAGGTTTCTGGAGTTTGAAATCTAGGGTTTGTCAGTCTTAGGAGAAAGCGTGTTTACCTGGTGGGCCAAAGCAAGCACTGCTTCAAGTCTTTAAGCATAGGAGGAATCCATCACCGCCTCCACGCAGAGAAAGTGGGCGGCAGGGAGGCAGGAAGTGCCTCCGGCAGAGACTGATCAGCAAACTTAGCTGAACATTTAAGGTTCTGTTTCCAGTTTCGTGGAACAAAACGGTATCATAGCATGGTTTTCTTTTTTTTTTTTTTTTTTTTGATTTATTTATTATTATATCCAAGTACACTGTAGCTGTCTTCAGACACACCAGAAGAGGGCATCAGATCTCATTACGGATGGTTGTGAACCACCATGTGGTTGCTGGGAACTGAACTCAGGACCTCTGGAAGAGCAGTCAGTGCTCTTACCCGCTGAGCCATCTCACCAGCCCCATAGCATGGTTTTCAAGTAAGTATCTTAAGTTAAAATTCTCCTGTGGAAGCCACACAGAGCTCAGGGGTGGCTCAGCATTTCCTTGTGATACTCTCAGTAGCCCTCCAAGAAGTGACAATAATTCTAAATTAAAGATTGGAACAGGATGCTTCAGTTCTGGCATAAAAGCAGCTTACCCTTGCTGGCGCACACCAGGGTTAGTTCAGACACAGACGTGGGTGCTCTGACACTAATTTTAACTTAACGCTTGGTTCTTTCCCATTTTACCTGTTCCCTCTAATGCAAAGCTGGAGCACCTGGGTTCGTATATTGCAAGGGAAACACGTGGCTAAATCCCGGAGGAAATGAATAAAAACCACAAATAGTTATTATATAAATGCCACCTTATTTGCCATCACTATAACTTACCTTAGTAAGTCAGTGGCTAGAAGTCTGCTTAGGAGAGAGGGAGGGGACCTGCCACCAAACACGTGTGAAAATTGTTCAGGTTATCAGATCACCCCTCCGATCCAGGGACTCTGATTAAGGTCTGTTATTTTTGTCTTGTGTTAAACACGCTGATGCTCGGATGACGCTGATTGGTGCATTTTCAACCCATGAAAAAAGGGACTCAAAGGTTCATATATATATATATATATATGTATATATATATACATATATATATATATTTAAGATTTATTTTATGTATATGGGTGGATGTACAGATGGTTGTGAGTCTTCATTTGGTTGTTGGAGATGGAATTTTTTTAGGCCTTCTGCTCGCTCTGGTCAACCCCACTCACTCTGATCACCTCTGCTCACTCAGTCCCTGCTTGCTCCGGCCCAAAGATTCTTTTATTATTATACGGAAGTACACTGCAGCTGACTTCTGACACACCAGAAGAGGGCATCAGATCTCATTATAGATGGTTGTGAGCCACCATGTGGTTGCTGGGAATTGAACTCAGGACCTTGGAAGAGCAGTCGCTGCTCTTAACCGCTGAACCACCTCTCCAGCCCCCCAAAGGTTCATATTTTAATTTCTAATTTGAAAAGTCCAGAAGACAGACCAATGCAACTGAGGTAGTTTTTTTTTTTGTTGTTGTTGCTTTTAAATCTTAAGAATGCATTCTATCGCTATTTAATTTTTAAAATTACTACAGGGTAAAACGACTAGATTGCTTCACTATCTGGCTGGCGTCAAATTTCTACATCTGAAACCACTTGATCAAGTGAAACAGTGCTAATCTATTATTTAATGTCTCTCAGATTACTTGAAAACACACAGCCCAGCTCCTTCCCCCGCTTCATATCGCAAATGCATTACAACAAAACTACTAGGAAATCTGGAATGAAATCGATAAAGCAATTTTCAGTTAATTCTTGTCAGCATCGGGAAGACACACCGCGCTTGTTTGGGGGTACCAAAGTTATTGTTTTAGAAGTGTCACAAACCTATCAGGACGTTGGGCATACCTTATTATGCCACAAACTACCAGGAGACAGAAGAAATATTGATAAACAGAACTAAATTTCACAAATCTTTGTACTTCACAGACACCAGTCAAGACATCCAGATCACTACTCATAGACCTTATCTGTTAAAGACTCCCCTGAGCGTTAATTATTTCATTATTATTATTATTATTATTATTATTATTATTGTTTTGCTTTTTGGAACTGGGAGCTCTAGCCTGGGCTAGCTCAAAACTCATAATCTTACTGCCTCTGCACTCTGAGGGATGGCATTACAGGTGTGAACCCGTGCCTGGCTCTAAATCCCAATTGATGAGCAAAAACTGCTATCAATATTATTTAATGTGTTTATAAAATTCTAATTTAAGAATACATTTTAAAAAGAATATATTTTAAATACATTGTAGTAGATCATATGTCTTTTTTCAACAGTGTACAAAAATCTACACATGAAATAAATAAATAGAGTTGGGGGAAGGGCTCTAATGAATGTTCCGTCTAACTGCCAGGCTCCTGTATTTTGCCTAAGTAAGTGCACCTGCTAGTATTATGTTATAAAAGAAAAGAAATGTGTTGAAAATGCTCATTAACCGACTTGCACAAACTTCAGAGCAGCTCAGTTTTTAAAAAAGTTTTCATAGCTGGTGTAATTTTTTTTTTATCTTTAGTTAAGATTTATTTTATGTATATCAGTACACTGTAGCTGTCTTCAAACACACCAGAAGAGGACATCAAATCCCATTACGGATGGCTGTGGGCCACCATGTGTTTGCTGGGAATTGAACTCAGTCAATTCTGGAAGAACAGTCAGTGCTCTTAACCCCTGAGCCATCTCTCTAGCTCTAAAGTGAAGTTAAATGTGCCTTTATGTACAAATTAGAAAAAAATTCAAGCTATATCATTGAAAAATTAATATACTAATGTATTCTAGGTGTCTTTGGGTTTTACTGCTGTGAAGACACCATGAACAAGGCAACTCTCGGGGCTGGCTTACAGGTTCAGAGGTTCAGTCCATTATCATCAAGGCAGGAGCACGGCAGCCTTCATGAAGGCATGGGGCAGGAGGAGCTGAGCTGTCTACATCTTCATCGGAAGGCCTCTAAGAGAAGATTGGCTTCTAGGCAGCTAGGATGAAGGTCTTAAAGCCCACACCCACAGTGACACACTCCTTCGACAAGGCCACGCCCACTCCAACAAGGCCACACCCACTCCAACATGGACACACCTCCAAATAGTGCTATTCCCTGGGCCAAGCATATACAAACTATCATACTAGGGTTGTCTGTTGACAACATTTTTACAGCCCCTATTGGTAAGCAATGAATAAGGCAATGGGGGTTTTTCTGCCATATACCTAATGATGACCAAAGAGATGAGTATCTCATAGCCGAGAGGGTGGCAGGGCCTGGCACAGTTCCTTCCTTGACGTGTGGGCAGCAGATCTCTATTGGGGAGGCCGGTGAACAGCTAAGTTAAAGAGGAAATACAGGAAAGTGAGTTCCAACTCCAGTGACTTCAGAGGGAAATACAGACAGAAAGGTAAAGCAGCTGCTGACCCGAAAGCAAGGTCTAAACCAAGCCTCTCCAGGAGCTACAGCAGGAATCCTGTTTCTGTTCCTCAAGTGATTCCGATCAACAGCCAATCCCGGAACTTCTGACTCGAGGAGTGGGGAAGACACTCATAGAGAATAAACACGCTTCTGGAAGATGTTGTCAGTGTGTATCACTGCTCCACACTTCCCCCACTGTCTTATCTTCCCTGATTTTCCAACAGTGGATCAATGAATGCATTTGGGAGTGGACTAATGGGGCAGGGAGGGCTCCCAACAGGGCTTTCCCATGTTCGCGTTCTGAATGCTGTCAGTATGTCCGCCGGAAATTCACCTATACTCAGGCAGGAGATCAGTTATCTGGTCTCTCATTGGTAGAGTACTTACTTGCTGGGTTCAGTCTCTGGCACCATTAAAGAGGGATGAAAAAGGAAAGAGATTCGGCGGCAGGGCATCCATATGTTAAGGGAGGAGGGTTCTTATATGAAAATACAACACAAAACCACCCTAAATAGCAAGGAGATTTAATAGAAGACAACTTTATTTTATAAACTTTCAAATACGATTGCTTTAAAATCTTCAGTGTTAGGATTATGGGGCTATTCTCTCTTGAGAAAAAGGTGTCCCAGGGTGTCTCCAACTCAGGAATCAGCTGAGATTATCCTCTGTTATCTCTGCTTACAAATGTTGGCATATGTATACATGCTTTTAGTGTGGAAAAATATTTTGGTTCTGATTTTGAAGCACATGCTATTAACAGCATCAATTTTCTTCTTCAACGCTGAAATTATACACAACTTGAGGCCTGAAGAATAAACAACTTTTTAAATATCCCACTATTTACTAGTAAACCCTAGAGCAATAAAAAAAAAAAAAA
>JADRCC010268746.1:0-10530 GCA_019843855.1 Hylomyscus alleni | reverse complement strand
CCTTCAGCTCCTTTGGTACTTTCTCTAACTCCTTCTTTGGGGACCCTATGTTCAGTCCAATGAATGGCTGTGAGCCTCTACATCTGTATTAGTCAGGTACTGTCAGAGTCTCTCAGGAGAAAACTATATTAGCCTGGCTTGTCCTTCCTTCAGTCTCTGCTCCATAGTTAGTCTCTGCAACTCCTTGCATGGGTATTTTGTTACCCCTTTTAAGAAGGAGTGAAATGTCCACATTTTGGTCTTCCTTCTTCTTGAGTTTCTTGTGGTTTGTGGGTTGTACTTTGTGTATTCCAATCTTCTGGACTAATAACCACTTATCAGAGAGTGCATACCATGTGTGTTCTTTTGTGATTGAGTTATCTCACTCAGGATGATATTCTCCAGATCCACCCATTTCCTTAAGAATTTCATAAATTCATTGTTTTTAATAGCTGAGTAGTACTCCATTGTGTAGATGTACCACAATTTCTGTATCCATTCCTCTGTTGAGGGACATCTGGGTTGCTTCCAGTTTCTGGCTATTATAAATAAGGCTTCTATGAACATGGTGGAGCATGTGTCCTTATTACATGTTGGAGCATCTTCTGGGTATATGCCCAGGAGTGGTATAGCTGGGTCATCAATATTTCTATATCCTTTTCATTAACCAGTACAATACTTGCCGCATTGTTCAGATTCATCCAATGAACTGCAATAAGTCTCCCAATCTTAACCTATTCTTAATCCAATAGTTCTCCCCATCTTAACCTCTAGTTACTCATAATTGTAGAAAATATCTCAAGCGAAATCTTTCCTAAAAGACAAGAATCTATAAAATCACATCCTTCAATTTTGGAATACACATAGATAAATCCCATATAAAAAGTTTCATGCTAGAAAGCATTAGTTTGTTAATTAACATACCTTATAGACATCATGACTGCCAATGATGGCATCAAAGAGTGTATACAGGTCATTCAGAAGGTCCACAACTTCAATGGGCTCACTCATGGCTGAGATGGTGGTGAAGCCCACAATGTCACTGAAGTACAAGGTGACCAAGTCAAATCCCTCAGGTTCAACTGTACAGCCCTTTTTGAGGGATTCAGCAACTGATCTGAAAAGGAGAAATAGTTATTCCTAAGAAGAGATTAGCCTTCTTATATGCCACACACTAAAGACAAATTATCTATATGTATTATATATACATATATATACACACACACATATATGCATGTATATGTATATATGTATATGTGTGTATATATATGTATGTATGTGTGTGTGTGTATATATATATATATATATATATATATATATATATATATATATATGCACTTCAGGTGCTGATGGGTATTAGAAAAGAAAGATCTCTGTCCCCATAGAATTTCTTCAGCTCCTGGGGCTTCTACTTTACCCTCTTTCTTTGGGAGATGTTCCCAGGTGGTAAGTTTTCCATGAGGCTAGTTCAACAATGATCTCATTGAAGAGCATGCTACTTGGGAAGGAAATGGAAATTCTAGCCACAGATAAGGGAGAAAGTCCTCTGGAAACAACAGGCCTGCTTCTTTCCTATAGGAACTCAAAAAGCTGCCTGTTTTGTTTTGTTTTAAATTGGCCACCTTCTTGGATCTGTCACGAAATGACATATAGAAAAATCAAGTCCAATGCCAAAGCTGAAATGACCATCATGTTCCACAGGAAGAAGGGAATTAGGATGCATGCTCTGCCTCCTTGCTTTCCAATTCTACTTTGATTTGAAGGTGTGACTCAAAGCCACTGGGAATAGAGAGGGTGAAGGACGGGGGAGGGAGCAGTTAGTTGGTGAGTAACTTTTTCTTCTTTTTAAAAATGGAGCACACTGTGACAAGCATTCACACCCCTCAGGCGTTCGCACATACAGTGGTAGCATCTGTGTTAGAAGCTTTTCCGTTTTCTGTTTTTCAATTTCCAGTTCTTCAGTCCGTTCCCGGATCAAATCTTCCAAGTTGCTAGAATACTGCTCCAACATCCGAAGCATAGAATCAATAATATTAGTCTTTTTCCCTTTGTTGAAAGTTTTAAACTGAAAGTAAAGGAGAAAGAAAAGCCTATGACTGCTTGGGGTCTAAACTCAGTAATGATGGAGCAACCATTTTGGGACCTTGAGCATTTATGAAGAGTTTATTAACATAAGCATTTGACTCATGAATGGGTAACTTCCTCTATGGTGTTTTAGTCACCATGGTCATAATCAGTAAAGATTGGTAGTGGCCTTATTGAGTAGACATTAAAGGGTCTGCCCACCAAATTTCATACCACATGGTCACAAATGCTCTGCATAGAACTCCTTGCCCCAAAGTGGACAGTAGGAGGCTCCTTCTGAACTCTGTGCACCTCTTTAAGTCTACCAAGATCCATCAGCCAGTTTGAAACCCCTGAGCTCCCCCTGTAGCCTCACTTAGAGAAGTTCCTTCATCTCTGTGCATGTAAGGCATACTACATACAATAAGAGAAGAGATTATTCTTGTCATCAGACAGAATAAACTTCCAGTAAAGCATTTTAGTGAAGGGAGCCCCAGTAATGTTTTGTTTGAAAGTCGCATGATGGGCACTCCTCCTGTCTATCAGCGATTTCTCTGCTGCCTTCTGAAATAACATCTTTAGCATCAACACAAGGACAAATGGTTTTTTCCTCCTGCCTCATGATAAGTTTTTAGTAATGTGACCTTTATGGTCCTTTGCTTTTTCCATACCATTGAACACCTGTTAGAGTGTCCTCAAGAACTCTATCCAGACTAATGGAAGTACTGTTAGCTGGAGGACACGGATGACTTCAAAAGCAGGACCCTTTGAGGCTTTCAGTCAAAGTCTTTCTCTTTTCCGCCTCAGATACCTGCCAGTCACAAAGCAGCTCAGTGCTGGACTCTAGCCAGGCTTCCAGAGATGACATAGTACTCATGGAGAACACCCACAATTTCTGTAGCAGGCAAGTGAACAGAGTTTAAACTGTATGCACTAATAGAGGAACTTAGCCCTTTTTTCTACCCTCTTCCTAGCTCAGACTCTTTAGAAATGCAGTATCTTAAGGAGAGGGGTTATCACTTTTCTTTTTAGTAGCTCTCAGGTAACCTAAGAAATCTTCTACATTTTTTTTCTGAGTCTATAAAAACAAGCTGGCATCATCTAAAATTTAGATTTTAAATAGTGTCCACATCAGAGTTCTCTAGAAACTTTTATAGAAACATAACTATGTGAGTACCACATGTGCCCATAATACTCATGGCAACAGTTCCAATGCTGATTCTTCCAAAAGACTGGCACTTTGATTCCATCATCGACAGGCCGATCACAGCAGATTTTGGGTGGCTCAGAAAAGTCGGTCAGGCACAGAAGAGCACCAGAACTAAACGCTGGGCTTATAGAGGATGTGCTGGTGATGTTCCAGGCTTAAGGATCTCAAAGCCAATCCTGGGCTGCTTTTGAAAGTGGAATGTCCTTTTCCCCTTGTGGAAGGAAGCCCCTCCCATAATATAAGGACCCTGTGAGTATAGTCTCAGAGATGCTAACTACTGAACAGTGATTATGCTAGTAGATTTACCTGGTTAAATATTTCATCAAAAGTTGGTCGATGTTCTGAAGCCTCAGCCCAGCACTGCTTCATCAGCTGGAGACACTCTGGAGGGGCATACTCAGGAGAAACCATGGGTCTGTACACAGGGGGAGGCATTTTAAGTCTGTCTATGATTTCTGACAAGGCATAAAAGAGAAAAGTTCGTGAATCATGAGTTTCAGCCAAGAAAGGGATTTGTCAGGAGAAAATATGAAGAGACCTTCCTTTTGATTTCTCCTTAGGTAGCTTTAATGTTGACTATGTCTCCAAAAAGGCTGTGTCACTTTTGAGAAAGGAGTGAAAAACTGATCAATTGGAATCTTAGTATAATTGAGTTACCATGTTATCCTGATTCTGCTAAGTTATAGATATGGCTTATGTGGGGCCAATTCCAATACTGCAGCTTCAATGTCCCGAAGTCACCCAAGCCTCACAATTACCAGAACAAAGACATTGAGCTTTCTCTATAAGGCTATATCCAGCCAAGGTCTATGCATTGGGTCCTGGATAATCACTAAACAAAGGGAATTAAGAATAACAGTGAACAATCATGGCTGCTGATCAATCAATGCCATTTATCATATGCCAAGCTATGGGATGTGTACTTGGCATGTGTTGTTTTATTAGCTGTTCAGCACAAATGGATGAGGTAAGCACTTGGATTCTTTCTGTAGATGGTAAATCTGGAACGCACAGAGTATGGAACTTGCCAAAGGTCACATGGGTAGTGACAGAGTTTAGGTCAGAACTCAAGCAATTTCCACTTATTCCACTGCCCTGCTTTCAAATGCCTCAGGTCTCAAGTGCAAGATCATAGAACCCTGTATAGCCCAAGTCTTTATTAGCCAAAGACTTAGTTTACACAAACTAAATTGTTTTGTTTTTGTTTTTTTCAAAAGCAGAAAACTCTGTATAAATAGAAGAAAATCATTAGTTCCCAATGTTCCCATCAACTCATATTGGGCCTCAAAATAATTTGTCTGTTTAATCAGCTGGAGACACTCTGGACTTCTCCAAATCATTCTAAAACTATGTATCTGGCCATGTCACTTTCTTATTCAATACCCCTTTTTGACTTTTATTGCCAACAGAATAAAATTCAAGCTCTTTGTTGTGGCCTCTATTCAAAATTCCTGCTCATCCCAGGTCTCCTCTTCACCAATGCCCCCAACTTTTAACTTCTGCATTGACAACCAAACTTTGACTGCTCTGTCTATGTCCTCATTGGCTGTGCCACTTCAATAGTGCTACTGCATATCCTAACACATGATAGAAGGAGTTCTGCTCTTGCTTCTCATTTCTCAGCTCCTTGTACAGCATGGCTTTGGTTCCTTTAACTCAGAGCAGCCCATAATGGAGGCTTTCAGTGCCATACATTCTGTAGCAATGAACCTTTTGAAAAAAGACTTTTCCAGAAAGTCTACTTTTTGTCAGAATACATGCAGTTGACTGGGTCAATTCTCTGCTAAAGCCCAGTATGGCACATTTCCTTTAAGATTTCATGATCCAAGGAGATAAGCAAGGAAAAATATTGCAGATGCTTTTGCTGGAACAAATAGCTATAATGACAGATGGGAATACCTAATGCACACTGAACAAGTCAAAGGAGAGATTCCAGAGTTGGTGGCAGGAGTTAGATGAGGCCAGTTGGAGAGGAAATGAGGGAATTCTAGGTATTATGAATGGCTCATGAAAAAGCACAGTGGTGGGAGCAGGAGGACCATGGACTCTCAAGGCACTAACTAGAATACTAGAAATGACAAGGGATAAACTTAGAGAGGCAGGGAGTAGATGGAATATGAAGGGTCATCATGACACATGAGGAGCTTCATCTAGAGAGAAGTGAAGAAAAGTTGGAGGGCTTTAAACAAAGGTGTGATATGGAATGCTGACTGAGGCAAAAAACAACTATATAACTTAGTAACATTTTCTACGTTTTAAAAAACTTTCACTTTGAAGTAAATTTAGGCTTCCAGAAAAGTTATCATCATACCTCAGTGATTGGCTGCATACTTCCCACTGGGCTTAGGATAATATTAACACAAAAGAACATTGAAGACATTGCCATTTGTATAATACTATTGCTACAGCCCTTCCTTGGATTTCATCAGTATTCTGTCTAATATATTTTTTTCTGTTCCTCAATCCAATTCCAGATACTTTTTCTGCATGCGATTTTTGTGTCTTAGTCTCTTCCAAGCTCTCTTCTTTTCCTGTCTTTCATGATTTAGATACACCTGATAAGGACTGACCAGTTATTTATTTATTTGTATAGCCCACACTGGCATGGAACTTGTCATCCCCCGGCCTCAGTCTCCCAAGTACTAAGACTACAGGAGTGTGCCACCATGCTCTGGTACTGGTTGGTTATTTTGAAGAATTCTTCAACTAGGCTTTATCTGAAGTTCTCTAGTGATTAGACTAAGGTTTTACTTCTCTTTTGTTTTTGTTGTTTCTTTTGTCAAGAACAGAACACCACAAAAATGATTTACCTATCTTAGTAAAAAAGAACAGAAAGGTGGGGTACTTAGTGCATCATATCAGGGGTACATGATGCAATATGTCTTGTTATAGGTGATGGTAACCTTAATCATTTGGTTAAGGTGACATCATCAGGAGCTTATAAACATAGTATTTTTCCATTTGTAGTTACTAAGCATCTTGTAAGCTCACACTTTGAAAATATGTCACTATCCTGTTACTGCTAAAACTTTCATGCAGTGATTTTATTGTTCATTGATATATCTTGCCTAATACTCATAGATTTCAATGGGAGACAAGCATAAAATGTCTATGACACGCTACAGGAAAATATTGACATCATAGAGTATGACGATCAGTATCAAAGTACCTGTTAAGAAGTAACTCAGAGGAGCAGAGGTACTGTGTGATGGGAATAGTGCAGACCAACAAAAAGGATATAGGTCCTAAAGCCTCTGATTTATATCCATGTTTGCAAAATGACCAGCTTCCTGGATGAGGGAATTTCTTCCACATGCCTAAAGCTGTCTGGCTCCAAGCCCTATGTTTAAAAAACAGACTAGCTCTTTGCAGACTAGCAGGCTGTTAACAGTCTTCTAGCAAATCATGACAGTCTAGGTCGGCCTGCTGATATGGAACATAGTGGGCCCTTAGTGCCCTTTTCTCACTCCCTGCTTACCTTTGGCAGACAGATCCATCATGCAGAAAGGAGCACCCCGGACCATCACTTCTTGCATGATGATGGCAAAGCTATAGACGTCTCCTGCAAATGAACCTAACCTGATGCCCCCAGGGGCTCTTAACAGTTCAGGGGCCGTCCACAGCAGCTCTGCAAAGGAAGAATTGTCTAATAAATGTAAGGAGGATTAACTGACATCTGCAATGCCCTAAAGGGCTCTAAGGGTGCTGGTTTATTAACTGCTTTATATTTTTATTAGACAGACTAGCATGCTAGTGCCCCTCAGGGTCTGCATCTATTAATCTAAGGGATTACACACAAAGAGAGAAAACATACTACTCTCTCTACCAGCCACAACCACACAGCAAGACACAGTATAAAGGGGAGGGTCAGGACACCAGAAGTAGAGACACTATCTGCTGCTTGCTTTCTCACTCTCTTGAGTCTGCAAGTAGCAGTTGGCAGGCTTCCATGAAAAGGCAAGGGCACTGCCAGACTGGTTGCCATGGATTTGCTGCTCACTAAGATCTATATGTGTCTGGTAATTTGATTGTGCCAGGACTCAGGGATTTACAGTTTGCTTTCTCCGAGGCTTTCTGAAAAGATTAGAACATCCTCAGGCCTCATGTGTTCCTTGCAGATACAAATGGTACAGCAGCTACTTACCTGGTTCTGCAAATATTTATTGAGTGTCTAATATGTACCAGGCACTGTGCTATGTAGAAAAATGGTTCCAAGTGTGAATCAAACCTTTGCTCTGAAGAAGAAGAGTTCATAGACCAGAAGACAAGAAAGCCATGAACATCCCTTATTGCAATCAATACAAGAGAGCTAGTGATGAGAACTACTGTATAGTACAAGAAAATGAATTGATTAAAAACCACATCTGAATAATGGCTATGTTCTGCTGACTTCAGGACCTATACAAGGTAAAAAATAAATTATCTTCCCGTAAAAAATAAATTATCTTCCCTTTCAGAGATTTTAGCAGTCAGAACATTGGAACATTTCATTGGAACATTAATATGTAAAGGAAATCGACATTTACAATGTAAAGGAGAAAAACAAAAGCAGAATTGGGTTTGTTGTTATTGTTTTTGAGCTATATAAAAAATCACGATTTCTGTGAGTTAAAGAGTGCTTAAATATGGGTAGTTTTATCAGATTTAAACTAACAACCATCTGAACTAGCTAAATTAATCCAGGAAGGCTTCCTGGAAAAGTTAAATCTCAAATGTGCTCATTAAGAAGGTCAAGGTGCACCTTCTGGAGCTGAGAGGTGAGGGTTTTGCAGGAAGCAAGAACAGTATGTGCAGAAGAACAAGAGGCAGAAAGGAGCAAATTGCGGGTGGTGGGAAGGTGGTAAGCAGATTAGTGAAGGGCTGAAGAGAAGGGCTCTGGTAAGGAATAATGAGAAGGGAGAAAGGCTTGATGAGGTGGGGGTAGGGAGGGTGACTAGAAGAATGGGGGCAGAGGGTGAGAAGCCCTGAGAGCTAAATGAAGGCATTTGGAGTGAATACAGAAGGCAGTAGGGGTGCTGGAGCTGAAGAGGGATTTGATGAAAACTCTCTTTGGGAAGATTAATCTGGCAACCTGCACAAGCTGGGTGCAAGGAGAAGGGCTGGCATCAGGGCTATCAGCTAGGAAGTGCAGTAAGAGCTTGCACAGAGGTGAAAGCGACTTGAGTGGAGGGACTTTGTGGCAGCAGAGCCAGGAACCAGACATACTGGCGTTGGGGTTACAATAGAAGTAAAAGTGACAAGGTCAGGCACTTCCTTCCTGATAATGTGTGAAGAATGGAGTCAGAGTAAATGCCTTGATAATATAAAGAGGAAAGCCAAAAGAGGAGTTGGGTGGTTGTTGTTGTTGTTGTTGTTGTTGTTGTTGTTGTTGAGCTGTATAAAAATCACCATTTCTGTGAGTTGAAGAATAGTTGAATCTGGGTAATTTCATCAGATTTAAACTAACAAACATCTGAGCTAGCTAAATTAATCCAGGAAGGCTGGAGAATACCTGCTAAGGAGTACAGAAGCTAGGGCCAGGATTAGGGCAGGTGACAGCTAACTTTACATCATGTTTAATGTGGGGATATGAGGATGAGAGCCTAGAAGACAAGTTTCTATGAAGCAACAAGGTGAATAGAAAACATGAGATTATTTGTTTTGTTAGGAAAAGTCCAGGGAAGAAAAAAGCAGCCTTAATTTTGGACAACCACGATGTAAAGGCTGGAACAAGAACTTCTAGACTCAGTCTTCTTCGTGTCCCTGTCTTCTCACTTTGGCTTTCAAGTAACAAACACTTCTGACTTCCCACCCAACGCCTACTTCTATGAATGTCTCTGGTACACTCACGGCAATGGTTTTGCTCTTATGCCTCTGCCTCCCAGAAAGACTGAAATTCATGAAAATACAGAAATGACCGAATGATCCTTTAGTCAAAGAAATGCCTTCTCTGAAGGTGAGATTTCAAGCAGAGGAGGTTGAGGAAGGAGAGCCTGAGGAAGGGGGATGAGTTAGAAGATGGGGATGAGTGTTCATTATTATCCAGTTTCAACTGTATGACTGTAGTCCAGATACAAGCTCATTTTAGCCATTAACAACATAGGCACTGGTGCTCTCTGAAAGTACTACTTGGTAATGATTGTGTTTAATCACCTAGCATTTTACCAGATGATTTGTTTGTTTCCCTCTCTGATGCTTGTAAATGTGCAGAGAGAGTATGTCAGCAACAAGGACTGTGTTTTGGGTTTGCTTTCAAATATCCACTAGCTACCATTAGACATGGGGTGTCAGAAAGACTAGAAGAAATTATTTTGGCTTCTTTTGTATCAGCTGCAGCCACTACTAACTCTGAGCTTATTGTACCTGTAAAGTCAATTTTGAAGAACCATAATAATATAGCATTTAAAAAAAATACAGAACTGGAAGTCAAAAGACCTGGATTTTTAAATCCCAGTTTGACCACTAATCAATTTTCTTGACTCAATTTTCCCAAAACCTCAAAGCAGAAGTTGAGCCAGATGACCTTCAAAGATTGTCCAATTGTAAGGTACTATAAGTCTCATCATTTAAGGTAGGAGATCAGTCCCACCATTTTATTTCATCTCATTCATTTGCTAATCTCCTGAATATTTATTCTACCAGAAACTGTGAACTCAAACCTGCTTCTTACCTCCATCGAGATTATAGTTTAGGTGTAGGGAAAAGATAGCTAAATAAAAAAAAAAAAAAAGACAGCTAAAAAAAGTATTACAAACAAAATAGAGATCCACAATGAATTTTGTTGACCTTAAAGATCTTGAAGAGAACAACTTAGCTGGGCATAAGGAGTCATAGGAGAAACCACTGGATGCTGCAGTACTTAAGCTGAGTCCTAAAGGAGGAGAACTTAGCTGTGCTGATCATAAATGCTTATGCTGATGAGAAAGGCAGAGTATCTCAGGCAGAAAGCACAGTAAAAGAAATGTAAAAGGGCCTGAAGGCAGAGGGAACTGGACATACATAAACAACCTGAAGGAGTTCAGCAGGGCCGGATCAGGGAGATATAGGATATTGGTATTAAGCCCAAACCAAAGAAGACTCATATGTCATGTAAAAGGAATTTGAACTTTACCCTAAAGGCAATAAAAAGCCATTCAGCAAGGGGCACCTATAACAAAATCAGATTTGCAGTCTAGAAAGTTCCTTCTGGGTATAGTATGTGAAGAATAGGCTGCAGTTTGGAGACTGAAGTAAAATAAGAGAGAAACCAAGATATAGACAGAGACAGTAGACAATGCACACCCACTCACACACAAACA
>JADRCC010268731.1:0-19949 GCA_019843855.1 Hylomyscus alleni | reverse complement strand
GACAGACAGTTACAGACATACTTATTACAGAGACAGACAGTTACAGAGTTACAGAGAGACAGGCAAACAGACAGACATTTAAAGACTGACTTACAGAAACAGACAGAAAGTTACAGATAGACTTATAAAAACAGACAGACAGGCAGACAATTGCAGACTTATGGAGACAGACAGTTACAGACAGACATACAGAGACAGACTGGCAGACAGTTTCAGACAGACTTAGAGACAAACAGATATATGGACACTGACAAACAGACATAGACAGACAATTACAGACTTATAGAGACAGACAGGCTGACAGTTACAGATAGACTTACAGAGATAGACAGACATCTACAGACAGCTTTATTACAGAGACAAACAGTTACAGACTTACAGAAACAGTCAGACAGTTATAGGCAGACTTACAGAGAAAGACAGGCAGACAGTTACAGACAGACTTACATAGATAGACAGGCAAACATTTACAGACAGATTACAGAGCCAGACAGGCAGACAGACAGACAGATAGACAGACAGACAATTACACTTACAGAGACTGGCACACTGACAGTTACAGACAGACTTTCACAGACAGACAAACACACTTATATTAGACAGATAATTACATGCTTACAGACAGTTACATACAGACTTACAGACAGGCAGACAGACTGACAGTTAATGACAAACTTACAGAGACAGACAGACAGTTACAGATACAAACAGAGAGACATAGACAGACAATTGCAGACTTACAGAGACAGACAGGCAGTTACTGACAGACTTACAGAGACAGACAGTGGAGAGACAGTTAGAGACAGATTTTCAAAGGATAGATGGTCAAACAGACAGACTTACACAGACAGACATTTACAGACAGGCTTACAGAGACAAACAGTTACGGACACACAGAGAAAGACAGACTGTTGGGAGCCGAGCCCTCCTTAGCTTGGCTGACTGCTGACTCCGGCTCTGGCAGAACCATCATGGAGCCTCAAGATCTAAGAACTAGCACCTTCCTCCCGGAGAAGGTGTCAAACAAGCACTATACTTCCTGGGACAGTGTGACCTTTTGGCTTGTTGGAGACGCCTGGAGCCATCTTCACAGAGACAGCTTCCTGAGATAAGAGTCAGAAGATGTATTGGACCCCTTATCAACACTCATCCAGATGTTCCTTCTCCTTCTTTGTTGTAGCCGAATCCCCTCCTCAAACCCCTCCCTTTTTTCTCTCTCTCTGTGCTTATAATAAGGCCTTGGCCATTATTAAAATTGAAGCCTTGACAAGAAATACGCTTGGCTTCCCTCCCTTCTTTCTCGTCCGTTCTTCCCTTGCAGGCTGATGTCCCCCTCGAGCCCACGGAAATAAGACAGACAGTTACAGACAGACTTACAGAGACAGGCAAATAGACGGAGTTACAGACAGACTCACAAAGCTAGACAGACAGACATATATACAGACAGACAGACAATTACACTTAAAGAGACAGGCAGACTTACAGTTACAGACAGACTTACATAAACAGACAGACAGTTACAGAGACTTAGAGACAGACAGACATAGAGACTGAAAATTACAAACTTATGGAGACACACAGACAGGAAGTTATAGACAGACTTAATAAGACAGACATAGACAGACAGACAATTATGATCTTACAGAGACAGACAGACAGAAATATAGATAGTCAGACAAGTACAGTCTTACAGAGACATACAGACCATTACAGACAGACTTACAGAGACAGGCAGACACACATACAGTTACAGACTTACAGAGCCAGCCAGCCAGACATATAGACAGACAGACAATTACACTAAAAGAGACAGGCAGAGTGACAGTTACAGTCAGACTTACAGAGACAGACAAACAGACATATCAGACAGACAATTACAGGCTTACAGAGACAGACTGAGAGTTACTGACAGACTTACAGAGACAGACAGACAGTTACAGACAGACTTAGAGATGGACAGTCACACAGATAATCTTGCAGTGACAGACAGTCAAACAGTTACAGAAACTTAGAAACAGACATATAGACCAAAAATTACAGACATACAGAGAAAGACAGACAGGCAGTTACAGACAGACTTACAGAGACAGACAGACCAACAGTTACAGACAGACAGACATATAGAGAGACAGACAATTACAGGCTTACAGAGACAGATATATATCAGACAGACAAATACAGGCTTACAAAGATAGACAGACAGTTATAGACAGGCTTACAGAGACAGACAGACAGACAGACAATTACAGACTTAGAGAGACAGACACACTTACAGAGACATGCAGAAAGACATTGACAGACAGACAATTACAGACTTACAGAGACAGACAGATAGACAGTTACAGACAGACATACAGACAGACAGACAGAGACAGATAGGCTTACAGAGACAGACAGACATAGACAGACTGGCTTACAGAGACAGATAGACAGTTATAGACAGACTTACAGAGACAGACAGACAGTTAAAGATAGACAGTTACAGATAGACTTAGAGAAACAGATAAACAGATACTTACAGACAGACTTTCAAAACAGACACTCAGGCATACAGACAGACAATTATGGGCTTACAGAGACAGACAGACAGACAGTTATAGTCAGACTTACAGCGACAGACAGACAGACATAGCCAGAATCCAAGTGAAGATTTCCATTAATTAACTTAAAACAGTGATTTGTCTAGAGCTTCACTGGCATAGGAAAGCACTCAAGAAATATTAGAGTGAAGCATTCATGAGTTAAATAATCAATTTGGTGAGTACATGGATGTTACTAATGGTTTGAAAGCACTTACCAGAGGAAAAGTCAAAATCTTAGTATTTTCAGTACTACAAAATAAAGTGTGTCCAAAAAAAAGGAATTCTAAATCATCTGAATGAAGGATTATCCACAAAAAAATAAACAAGTGCAGGTGATCAAAAGCAGCACTTAATCTGGAGATAACTAGACCACAATCAGCAGGTGCCATCAACAGCCAATTTCCATCCAGAAATAGTCTACTATGCATCTGGATATGTGTAAGGTCAGAGTATGCCCTAAGAAGCCACCAACTGATTAATGAGACCAAGCCTCAGGGAGCAGTCAACCTAGAAGTGACTTGCTTATACATAATCCACAAAGCTCATTCCTGAAACCAACTGAACAAAGAAAGCTAAACTTTGCAACTACACTGGATCCTCAAAAGGCAGTGCAAGAATACAAAATTAAAAAATACTAGACATGTATTTGTTCCATAATGCTGCTGTGGCAAATTACTACAAGTCAAATAGCTTGAAACAATACAAATTTAATTATTACATTACAGTTTTAGATATCAGATGTCAAAATGGGTACAGTGGCGTTTTACCAAACACAAAAATTCAAACAAAAGGTACATTTAATCTAAGATAGTCATAGTTACATTGCATAAAGGATTACCTCTACGAGTTATCTAAGCATCAAGACTGTGATTTAATTATAGTTTAGGAATACAGAGAGCTACATGTATGTAGAGGTTGGGGTGAAAATTTAATTAGAGTCACAATGAAGGGCTGCTAAGGGAGCACATGAAAAGTCTTAATCAAGAGGTCAGAAGAAAGGAGTCAGCTCACCTCTGATAAAAACCAGAGTCCTGCCAGAGCAGAGATTCTCAGGGGCTAGATAATGAAAGCACAAAGACAATTTGGTTGTCTCAGCAGAATATGGAATTCTAGGCTTATGATGCTACACTAAACAGTGCCTGAAGAGAGCTAATATGCTAATGTGTTCTATACTTTTTTTCTGGTTCTTCCAGCTGCCCATAGCAGCAATGTCCTGGGTCTCACCCCACTTTGTAGGCTCTTTTCCTCTCCCTGTCTCCTTTCTCCCCTACTTTCTCATATTCTGGCATCACTTTCCACACAACTAGCTTGCCCTTGATTCTTTGTCTCACGGTTTATTGCTGGGAAAGCCTGAATGGGGACATTTCCTTCTCTATACTAGCCCCAGTCTCTGTCACCTCCTTGGTGCCTGTCACTAGGGAGTATAATACTTGAAGATGGACAAATGACAAAGAGTAAAAGAGATGAAGGAGACTAGAGACCTGAAATTCTCTAGGATTCACGAAACAAAAATATATCCCCCAAAATGGCAGAAATAAAACTGTTCATGTTTCCTCTTTACCTGAAGCTCCATCCAGCCTTCAATATAAGCTACCACTCTTTAACATCTCTTGTCTTATTTCCCTCAATCTTGATCTTGGTTCACAGCCACAAATGCTTTCTCAGTCACACAAATGTATAATGTTCTGTTACAAAGTTTTCAGCTGAGGCAAAGAGAAAAACCATACATACTCTGACAGTGGTTTGAAAAAACATTCCAATGGGACAACCCCACCACCACCAAAGATAGAAAATCTTGATATAGTGTCCACTAATTTCTATGGTGTAAATATTCCTGTTGTAGCTCATTGCAACTTAGAACTATGATATAAGATAGCTCACAGAACTCTTGTATATTTAACTAGCACTTGTGAGCTGGTACAGCTGGCTTCTTCACACCATTGTACAGCCTCATAAGACTTTGCACTGATAACAGCTCTTCATTCTGGGTAGATAATTTGCTCTATTAAACTGATTCCCTAGGAAGAATTAATTCAGTACCACAGATTTACATCTCAAAACTGAGCAGGCAAACAGACCACTGGAATGTCTTATGCTTTAGAGGACTAGGCTGACAGGAAATCTTCTGTCTTCATCACATAGCTTCCAAAGTTATCCTAGATCATCTCCATTCCTGCCCAAGAGAGAAATACTGCAAAGGATTACAACAGAGTTTGTGAACATCATTTTTTATTCATATACCATTAATTAAAACTGGCATATGTACTCACCTACCTGCAAAGAAAGCTAGTAAGTGTAGAGAATCTATAAGCCCAGGAAGATAAGAACATGGATTCAGTATGTACTTTCTCTGCTGCAGTTATATTTGTATAACACAGTATTCATGTTGTATTCATTGCGCTTATATAGATGGATGAATTCTAGTATTTTATAGATGAGCAAACTACAGCTTACAGAAGTTATGTCATTTTTCCCAAGATTGCACATCTAGCAAGTAGGAGAGTCTGGACTCAAAATCATATCTGACTTATGACAAAGTTAAAATTCATCAATATTTGTTTTGTCTAGCTTCATCTTTGCAAAGATGAGTGCCAGAGACAGTGTGACCCTAAGTCACATCCTTGATAAAGCCATTCTTCCTTGGTAAGACTAATTTTCAGGCTTATCTCTTTATACCTTTAGTCTCAAGAGGATCTGTGGGGTGCTTGGTTTTGCAAATGAGTCTACTAACCCTAGTTGTCAAAGGTGATATGCTTTAGTGAATAGAAATTTGTTTAGCCTGTGGTCACATCCCTCCGAATGCCATGAGAATCAAATACTTCTACAGAATACATTGGTTGGCAGAAGCTGAAATGAAATGGTACTTTTTAGCTCAAGCAAAGCAAATGTGAAAGCATGATTTGGAAGGAAGAAAAAGAAACAAGATCAACAAACAGATCTTAGTGCTAATAGTCTTATAAAATACTGGTACCTTGGATCCCTCATGCCTTGAGGTTCTGATTGAGTAATTTTAGGTGAAGGGAGATAACTTGACATCTTGTCCCAGGGCAACTAAAGGTAACAGAGATAAGAAGTTTGGCATCTTAAAATATGAGGTCTTAAAGATGGACTCTTCCAAGTATAGGATGGGGCTAACAAGGGCATCACAATTATTACAAAGTATAAAAGTAGAAGTTTGCTAAGGTAGCTGTGTATGAGTAACTGTAAAGTGGTCTCTTAAAGGACATTTATGCTAACATGGAATATTTGAGGGCCCATAAAAAGCTTTCTTTTTTTTTACAAAATTTCTGTTAAGATGCTTACTATCCCAAGATTACTTACAACATTTTGCTTTTAACTCCTTGAGTCTCTGAAAAAAGCCCTAGGAGGAGGGAAAGTCTCTCATCTCTATCCTCTGAGAGACCCAGCTAGACCTGAGAATTAAAATGACACAAAATAAATTATTAGGAGAAAAACATATGAATTTATTAAATACAGATTTATGAGGCATGGTATGCTAATAAAGGAGTAAAGACTCAAAGAAACAGTGAGAGCCATAGTCCAAATTTGACAAGAATTATAAGCAGTGAAAAAGCATTTAAATTATGTGAGAAACTAAAGGAATTAATATATATATATATATATATATATATATATATATATATATATATTCCATCTCTTGTTGCCTATAATAAGAATGTTATTCCTTTTCACATAAAAAAAGATACCTCACCAGGTCTGGTGACACAGGCCTTTAATTCCAACTAATAGGAGCACAAAATAGGAGGATCACAAGTTTAAGGCCTGCCTGAACTACAGAGAGACTTCAAAGCCAAGCTGAGAAATTTTTCAAGACACCTTTTCAAATTAAAAACTACAAAATGCCTCAGGATATTTCTCAGTGGCATGCTATTTGTCTGACCTGTGTATGGCCCTTAGTTCTATTCTCAGTACTGAAAGGAAAAAAATACGACATCTTTAAATCTTTTAATATCTTTTAAATATCTTTTAAAACTTTTAAATATCACCTCCCACTTTTAAGAAATACAACTAAGTCAGTCATCAACGGAAGGAGAGGCCCTTGGCCTTGTGAAGGTTCTATGCCCCAGTGTAGGGGAACGCCAGGGCCAATAAGCAGGAGAGGGTGGGGTGACATGCAGGGAGAGGGGGGAACAGGGGTTTGTTTTTGGTATTGGCTTTGGTTTTGCTTTTATTTTATTTTATTTTTTTGGAGGGGAAACTGGGAAAGGAGATATTGTATGACATGTAAATAAAGAAAATATCTAATAAAAAAAGAAACACAACAAATTTCAGAGTGACTTTCTGAGGTCAATATCTCAGAGTATTTCAGAGTAGCAGTTACTTTTTTATTTCCCAAATAATATTTTTCTTTTTTTTCTTATTTTTTAACTTTTATTGGATTGTGATGAGAAAAGTTACATGACTTCAATTTGTCTGAATTTGTTAACATTTAAAAAAATATTTTAAGTAAATATAAATAGAATTAAATCACATTCCTGTTTCCCTTTTGTACTCCAATTCCTCCCAGAGACCCCCCTCTTCAATACCTACAATATCTTTTTTGTTATATTCCTTAAAATTTATAAGATATTATAACAGTAAAAATGAGTATTATAAAAGTTGTTTGATATAAAACAACAATCAATTTAACAGTCTTATGTAGATGCTTGTCTACAGCAATACTGAAAGTACATACGTTTTTCTCAGTATAAATTTTAAATAACTTCAAACATATTAACTATATATTTCAAAATAATACATCACTACTAGTATTTTCTTAAATGAACATAAATATATAGTCTTTTTGTTTGTTTATTTGTTTGTTTGTTTGTGTTGTATTTAGTAGAGTTTAAAATCTTGGCTCTTACTGTGGTACAAGCCCAAAATAAGAACAATTTTTAGACATTGGATTTCATTGTAATAAGGCTGTACTTCAATGACCCGCAAATCACCGAAGGATTTTATCTCCATTGTTGCTAAGCTGAGAGTTGATAGTTAAGCTGCGCCAAGGAATGAATTATAGGCATGGTTTTTGGATACAGACTTCCTGCTATGGTCAAAACTATTTGACTTGAGTGAGTGACCTTATTCTCAGGCCACAGAGAACAGGTTACATTCATTTAAGATATGGTGTGTGTATTAAGATAGTCTATCCATAAAGTCATTCACCAACTGATTCAATGAACAATGGTTCTGCTTGGAGGGTAGCACAGACATTAGGTGAGGGTAAGAATCTGGTTCATTGGCTGTGATAATTTGGAAAAGCATTCATCTCAGAGAAAGAGTAATTTATAAAGTTCTCTTCTTCAAACTTGATACAAGAGCTACAAATGTCAAGCAAAATATTCAGTCTTACTCTTTGTTGTTCTCTTTCCTACAAGCCACCTCCCAAGTTAATTGTCTATGTCTCCTTTTGATATATAAATACTTTTGAAATATATAAGCTGTTCTGAAAACCATAGTATAGTGTAAAAACATGAAATAAACAATACTACTAATAGAGAGGCTGAGATAGGAGAAGCAAGATTTCAAGACCTTTCTGTTGTTAACAGCAAGACACTGTTACAAACAAGCTGAAAGTATATATAGACTATACAATATTGGACCTATTTCTCCAATTACCAAATTAGAGAGACCATTGGATGACAACAAATTTCTAATTCCTCATATTTTTGGATTTCAATTGATTAGGATATGTTGGTAATATTAATTTTCATATTAAGATACTAAGAAAAGGTAAGTGTCACTTCCTGTTGTTTTTGTTGTAAGAGGTGGATTTAGATTTGTAGGGATTTGTTGAAAGATTACTTTCTTGTTTCTTCTAGGGTGTAGTTTTGCTCCTTATGTTGAAGTTTTCCACCTATTATCCTTTGTAGAGCTGGACTTGTGGAAAGATATTGTGTAAATTTTGTTTTGTCATGGAATATCTTGTTTTCTCCATGTATGGTAATTGAGAGTTTTGCTGGGTATAGTAGCCTGTGCTGGCATTTGTGTTCTTGTAGGGTCTGTATGACATCTGCCCAGGGTCTTCTAGCTTTCATAGTCCCTGGTGAGACATCTGGTGTAATTCTGATAGGCCTGCTTTTATATTTTACTTGCCTTTTTTCCCTTACTGCTTTTAAAATTCTTTATTTGTTTAGTGCATTGGGTGTTTTGATTATTATGTGATGGGAGGAATTTCTTTTCTGGTCCAGTCTATTTGGAGTTCTGTAGGCTTCTTGTATGTTCATGGGCATCTCTTTCTTTAGGTTAGGGAAGTTTTCTTCTATAATTTTGTTAAAGATATTTACTGGCCCATTACATTGGAAGTCTTCACTCTCTTCTATACTTATTATCCTTAGGTTTGGTCTTCTCATTGCATCCTGAATTTCCTGGATGTTTTGGGTTAGGAGCTTTTTGATTTTTGTACTTTCTTTGACTGTTGTGTCAGTGTTTTCTATGGTGTCTTCTGCCCCTGAGATACTCTCTTGTATTCTGTTGGTGATGCTTGCATCTATGACTCCTGATTTCTTTCCTAGGTTTTGTATCTCCAGGGTTGTCTCTCTTTCTGATTTCTTTATTGTTTCTATTTCCATTTTTAGATTCTGGATTGTTTTGCTCATTTCCTTCACCTGTTTGATTGTGTTTTCCTGTAGTTCTTTAAGGGTATTTTATGTTTCCTCTTTAAGAGCTTCTAGCTCTTTACCTGTGTTCTCCTGTAATTCTTTGAAGGTGCTGTTTATGTCTTTCTTAAGGTCCTGTATCATCATCATGATAAGTGATTTTAGATCTGAATCTTGCTTTTCTGGTGTGATGGTGTGTCCAGGACTTGCTATGGTGGGAGAATTGTGTTCTGATGATGCCAAGTATCCATGGTTTGTGTTGTTTATTTTCTTATGCTTGCCCTCCTCACCATCTGATTATCTCTAGTACTACCTGTCCTTGCTAAATCTGACTGGAGTCAGTCTTTCCTGTGATCCTGACTGTGTCAGAACTCCTCAGAGTCAGGCTGTCCCTGTGATTCTGGAATCCTGTGACCCTGGGCTTTTTAGAGCACCTGGGAGTGCAGCAGCTTCTTCTGGGTGTTGTGGGACTGGCTGCAGAGCTTGCACCCAAGGTCCACTCAGAACACCAGCCCAGAGAGACTGGAAGGAACCAGAGCCACTCTGCTGGTGGAGTTCCTGTGTGCCTGGTCCCAGAGGTCCCAGTTACTCCTGGTGTTGGGACAGATGTTGGGTCCTCCTCACCTCTGATCCTGAGTGTCAAGAGCACCTGGTAGTGGAGCTTCCTCTGGGTGTTGTGGGCCTGGCTGCAGAGCTTGTGCCCAAGGTCCGCTCAGGACACCAGCCCAGAGAGACTGGAAGGAACTAGAGCCACTCTGCTGGCCAATATTTTTTTCTTTACATGCCGATTGCATTATCCCTTCTCCCCTCTGACCAGTCTCTCCCTCTCACCTCCTCCCATTTTCCCATCCTTCTATTCTCCTCAGAAAAGGGAAGGCCTTCAATGGATATCAACTAGCCTTGTTTATCAAGTTTCAGTAGGATTAGGTACATCTCCTATTTTGACTAAGCAAAGCAGCCCAATTAGAGGAATCCAAAGGGAGACAACAGAGTCAGATAGAGCCCCAGTTCTGACTGTTAGAGGAGTCCCACATGAAGACTGAGCTATTATAACTGTTACATATGTGTCAAAAGCCTAGGTCTGTTTCTTGTATTTTCCTAACCCCTTCAGAGTTACATCACAAACAATGTCCTGGCACTACATCTACATTGGTGACCTGAGGCCACCTTGGATGCTGTGATTAAAAATAATGTTTGGAGCATGATCTGGAGTCCCAGGTTGAGTGGGCCTCTTTTGGATACAGAGCAGCATGAGAGAAGACACAGAATGACAGGAACAAGTACAGGCACTGGGTGATCTGAGCAAATCAAGATTCCTGGGGCTCTGCTCCTATGGTGATACGAAGATGGTTCACTACTCTCGACCCAGAAAACCTTACAAAGTCTTACAAATTAAGAGGTTCAAACCCTCATTTTACCTTTAAGAACACCTGTGAAATTGCCCAGGCCATTAAGGGTGTGTATATACAAAGAGTCACCAAGTATCTGAAAGATGTCTCTTTAAATGTGTGCAGTTTGGTGGTATGATGGTAGTGTCAGTTAAGTATACTCAGGCCAAACAGTGCAGCTAGTCACAGGCTCAGTGGCTCAAAATGAGTGCTGAATTTTTGCTGAACATGATTAACAATGCAGAGAGTAATGCTGAACTTAAGGGTTTAGACGTAGATGGCTATATTGTAGTCACTGAACATAGCCTATGAACAAAGCACTTAAGATACATCTAAGTATTTTTAGAGTTCATGGCCAGATTAATCCACACATGAGCTCTCCCTACCACACTGAAATGGTCCTGACTGAAAAGGAACAGATTATTCCAATGCCAGAAGAGGAGGCTCCACTGAAGTAAAAGATTCTCCAGAAGAAAGTAGAGAAATAAAAACTTAAGGCACAGGAATAAATTCAGCATAAGATAAATGCAGATAAAAGTAAAAAATAATAATGTTTTGGCTAACTTCTCTGAAGTTGATGATTGAGTCTTTGAAAATACAACTATATTTTTTATCTTCTTCAGTCTTGGTATTAGATGTACTTTTGACTACTTTTCTAGTAAAACAGAATTAAATCTCTTACAGTTCTTACAGAGAAGGGGCATCTAGTAACCAAATCCAGAAATACTGAAATTTAATCTTGTTTCTATTCTCTCTTAACATTGAACAGCAAAAGAGCTTTCTAGTGGGGCTTTGTTTTTATTGCCTTTGATGTGACATGTTCAGTAAAGTCACTGGCATGGATTTCCTGAATACTTAATTTCTGCGGCATTTAGAGCCTGCCACAGTTCTTCTGCAGGTTGGATTTGATGAAACATATAGCAGGGCACAGAGCATCTTCAGGCTCCACTGGCATATTTACCCTCTGGGAAGTTCAGGATCTCAACTAAGGAAGTACTGTCAAGCCAGGCAATACCAAGCCCATCTCATTTTCTTCTGGAATTTAGTGCTTTATGTGATATTTTACACAAAGGCAGATAAAATTCTTTGGGAAAGTGGTCCATGTCTCCAGAAAACTCTGCCAAGATGATTCCCTGATTTATCACAAAAGGTCACAGCTAAAGAACAAGATTTCAACATTTTATCCATTCTTTAAAAACAAGCACTGATAATCAGCCATTTATAAAATCCTAAAAATGACACTGAAAGCTTAGTTCCTTGCCCTTGAGAAACTCTTCAATTTAATGAAGAAAACTGATCCCAGTTCTGCACCCTCAGAACTCACACATTAGGAAACAATATTCTGTATTAGCTCCAGGCTGAAGAAAGCAAATAGAAGTGCAAGTTGCCCCATCTGCTTTTGGAACTTAAAATGAAGCTTCTATTTAAAGCAGGGCCTGCTCTTGTTAGCTCTTGGAGTCCTACAGGAATGTCAAAGTGCAGACTTGAAACCGTCAGGAGCTCACGTGGCCCTGCCCATTCTGGAAACAGCATGTGCTTTGCAGTTGCATTCTGTAGGTCTGGTAATTACACAACCAAAACCCGAATCAGATGATGTGATTTTACCCAACAACAGCCCTTTTGCAGAGCCTGTAATCATTGTTTATACTTTCCCATGTCAGTCTGTGGGAGTCCCGCCTCTCTGCTTTTTTTCTCCCATTGACAGCTGCTGCTGTGAACGTTTGCTTGAAACAAACATTCTTTCCTGGGCATAAGAGGCTGTCCCCCACACTCTGGGTGACCAATGTACAGCCTTGAGTTATGTATGTCCCAGTGGGGTTTTCATCAGCAGTGGCAATGCACTGGACCAGGAGACTAGAGGAGGACTGAGGAGGAGGTTGTATTCTTTCACCTTTCACCTCCATGTCATGCCGAAGTACCCTGTCCCCCCATCCCCTTGATGAGTCCTGACTGAAGATGCTTGTCTGGCTTCCCTCTCAGGGACAATTTGGAGCTCATATTTCAATATGACTTCTGGGGCCTTTGAAGTCCCAGCTGCAGGGGGAAAAGCACTGTAGTGATTAGGGGCCAGGCCTCTCAGAGAAGGGGATGGCTACACAGTTGAATATGAAATGCAATTAAAAAGGAGCACCTGGGATCAAATTGAAGCAAAGAATGTGACTTTGGCTATAAATAGATGGGGGCTCATCTAATCACAGAGAAATGTTCATCTTTACAAAGTGCATGATTCTACAACCACAAAACATTAAAAATGCAAAAAGAAAATGAAACAAACAAGCAACAACAAAACTTCCAACTTGAAATAGATCAAATGGATGCATGAATTCTTGCTGATACCTTCAGTGTGGACAGTTAAACCTGAAGATGCTCATTCTAGCACACAGGTGAAGTCTGTTTTCTTTTTGTGCTGCTCTGCCTTATCCTACTCCAGACACTTCTGAACTCTTGCTTTCCACAAGCCTTCTCACAAGTATGCTGCCCTTCTATACCCAGGGTTGATCACCAGTGTCAGGGCCTGTTTAAGCCAGGCAGGTATAACTACCCACATGTTTCTTTGTGTGCATGCACTGTGTGTATGCTTGTTTTAGTACCATAACCTACAACAGAACTCATTTATCCCCTTTCTCATTCCCTTAGACCAGTGTATGGCAAGCTATAGCATCCTCGGAGCTAAATAAATTGATACTCAGAACATAGCCTAGACAATCTTCCTGCCTCATTCCCCCACCCCACTCCAGACTGCTGAAATTATGAGTCACCACAACTCATTTAAACCTTTAGGAATATTAAGACTAATGTTTCACCAGGCATCATGGCACACACCTGTAATTCCAGCACTTGAGAAGTTTGAACTGAAAGTTCAAGGCCAGTCTGGGCTACATAATGAGTTATATGCTCATTTGGGCTACAGAGTGAGACTTCTGTCTCAAAACAAAAGATGGATGTTTCTGGTATGAAAAATAGCTGGAAAAGAGGAGAGCAACACTTTAAGAAGTTTATCTTATTCCATCAGTATACATTGTCTCTCCTGGCATCTATTTTTAAAGCATTTATTCATATTTTTCACTTAGAATAAGAAAAAGAAATTCTCTTTGGTGTCTATCTAGTAGGTTTTTTTTATTTTAATTTATTTAGAGTCAGAGCCAGCAAACTTTTCCCACAAATTATCTGATAATAAACACTTTTGGCTCAAAGGCCAGTTTTCTCTTGCAATTACTTTAACTCTACCATTGTGGCACAAAAAGAGCCACAGACAAAACCACAGACACAAGCAGATATAGACAATACATAAATTGATGGGCCTAGCTGTGTACCAATAAGCTTTACATACTAAAATAGCTACAGGCTGACTATGACCATGGGCTATAGTTTACCATTCACTCCTCTATGCTTTCAATAAAGACAGAATATATTCAAAATTAACTCAGGGAGTAGCTGAGGCTCTTTCTAAGGAGCTACAAGAAAAGAGCGATTTCTGTCCATGTTTCTGATATTCTGTGGTTACAATTATAGGTTTGAGAGGACTAAGCATGGAAGACAAAGTGGTCATATGGATAAGCAAAAGTTGTCACTCATCTCAAAATCACTGGTTGATGGGAGATGGCTATAATTTTCAGCACTTACTATAAGGCTGTAGCAAGAAGTAACCCCAGCCCTGCCATACTACCTCTGCTTCAAAGTGAGAGAACTCTTTTCTCCATAGCCATTCAACTCACCAAGGTAGACAGCAAATATTCATAAACCTTTGATTAAATCTAGAGATTTTCACCAAGTCAAAGGAAAACCCACCAAAGTGGCATGAACAAAGGGAACTTTCTCATGTTTTGTAAACCACAATACCCCCTTGGGTACCACTGGAGAGGGTAAGGGGCTTGGAACCCCTTCTCTCAGATTACTTAGTGATATCTAGAAATTTTCTTTGGTTGTCACAACTGGGGCAGGGTATGACTGGTACCTGGTGGACAGAGATTTCTATCACAGAGACTCTCTCAATCCAAAGGTTGAGATTTCAAGAGAATGAATCAGTTAATGGGACAGTAGGAAGGAAGGTCTTACCAGATATATGTTCATCTGTAGCTAAGTAGTTAGATATGTGACCCAACAGAAAATCATAGTTACTTAAAATATGAGATTTTGGAAAGATTTTTATTTGTAGCTCAATTGTATAGTTCTCAAACATGAGCTGTGTAGGTGACAAAGTCACTTGATGGATGCTGAGAAAGAGGACTTCCAAGCTTCATTCCATCTTCTTTCTTGGTCCAGGCTTTTTCCACTGTGGCTGTCACTCCTTCCTTGGGGAGAAAATCTTGGAGAATGTCTACCTCAGGGCTCAGAAAGTAAGATCTCATCTGGATAGCCTTTCAAATTTTATTGCCCACACAAATCAGCTGAGTAGAAAAGCTGAAGATTCAGCACTGCCGACCAGGGAACAGGTAGATTTTACATTGTGGCCTTACATATTCTCTGGTACTATAGGCCTTATGGGGCATCATCTAAAATGTTGGCAGAATGTAAGGAACGGTCTTTACTATAAACACAGTACAATTATAATCCACTCAAGTGAACTCACTTCTCTCAGGGCATGCAGATAGAAATTCTAAAAAACATTAAAAGAAATTTTAAAACAAAACAAAACAAACTTCCTGGGCTTCCATGTTCTTACCACCAATTAGTGAACTATAGATAGAATCCACTTGTCATCTGGCATATCAAGTCATCCCATAGAACCATGTTTATCTTGCAGGAGCTATGAGCAACTCTACTGCACCTCATACAGCCTTGCTCTTTCCCAAACCCCTTTAACAACCTGTGAAAATGTTTGCCCTGGGCAACAACTGGGCTTGGCAACTCTCTGAAGAAAGTTCCTTGTTGATCTTGTAAACTACCCAGCAGCCAGTCCTTAAAAAATATCTTTCTGGGAACAGGATGAAGTTTGAGAAATGGCAGGAAATGAAACCTGTTCCTCAAAAGGGAGTGGGCTGCCATTTGTAGTTACATTTGCATTGGCTAGAAACAGGTGGATGTCCTGAGAATGTGAGCTTTTTAAAGGAACATGGAGCCCTGATGAAGGAAGGAATGGTCCATCGGCAAGCATCCTCTGGACCCAACCCATCAGGCAGCCTGTGTGCTGAGAATTTATGGATGTGTTTTCAATTTCTCTGACAGAATCTGTTTGGATTGAGGACGACTGTTTAATCTTTCACATAATGTGTTCCATAACAAATGCTGGAATCACATATAAGTTGCTCCCTTCATTCTGTGAGCCAAACTCTGACTAAAGGGGTTTGGAAATCCCCACAAGGTGCTCTTTGCTTATTGCTCATTCAGAAAGAAAAAAAAATTTCTTTAATGAAATGTAATGTTGAGGAACTGCCAAAAATAGAAGCTCCCTATCTGCCTTCACATAGCTTCTTTCTAGCCAATTAACTACCAATGAACTGAGAAGAGCCACAGACATAGGCATAGGCATGCCAGCACTGTGCACATGGCCCCAGGCAGGGATGAAGTTTCTGGTCCTGACTCAACCTACAAAAATCCAGGAAGCCAGGCATGACCCAGACTTTTATTTGTGAGGCCACTCTGGCTGAGTTCCCAGAAGTAATACTGAGAGGTTGTCATCTTTTGGACAAATCCTGTTTGCTCATTATCATTCTTTAGTTTTTAACTACATCGTGTTAAAGGGAAATATCTAAAGCCTTCAAGGGCTGTTCTTTCATGAATTCTACTAACAGATTTATTTCTACATTAACACTCTGAAGGAGAATTTCTTCTTGTCTAGTGAGTGTTAGGTTTTTACATTCTCTGAAATTAAGTAACATATACACATTCTTGTGTATCATGAGATCTTGTTCCAAATTTCAAATTAATCTGTGTATGATTCATTCATACTCAGGATTTTTCTCACAAAGCTAATATAAATCTATAGAAAAGTGAAAATTTCTTTTAAGCATTTTCTTTTTTATGATTTCATTCCCATGAACTTGGAATCAACAAACAATTTTGAAAACTCTTAAGAGGTGTGAATTTTGGTCTTTTGTGGGGACTGTTTTTTTTTTGTTGTTGTTGCAAAACTAATAACAGGAGCTAAAAACAGAAATATTAGTGTCAAAATGATATGTGTGTGTCCTTTGCAAACACTAAATGAATTTCCAATTAAAGATAATTAGAAGGCTTCATTATAGAAGAAAATAGCTACATTTGCATATGTTATAGAGCAAGATTTTGTAGTAGTTTTTATATTTAATTCTTACAAGCATGGTAATGGGTGAAGGATAGTATCTCAATCTAAAGAGATGGAGAAAATCAAGCTCTAAGATAGTCTCAGCCTTCTTAATGCTGTGACCCTTTAATACAGTTCTTCGTGTTAAGTGGTAAGTCCTAATGATAAAATTATTTTCATTACTTCATAATATTTTGCTACTATTTGTAATTTTGCTAATGTTATAAATTATAATGTAAATATCTGATATGCTACTTCTGTGAAATTGACCTTTGACCCCCAAAGAGGTTATGACCTAGAGGTTGAGAACCACTGCTCTAAGACATTTGATAAGATTGAAAATGTCATTTAGCTAGGTCTGGATGGAGCTGGGTCAAATGTGGTCCTGTGGGCATCTCACATTTGCATAACTCCATGAAATGCTGATAGGATGTAACTAGACTTAAGATGTTCCCAGGCATGGTTTTAAATGTCACTGATATACCAATGGCCTGATTTCTATCTCTAACCCTATAGATTCCTGTGAACTCTGTACTTAAAAGCTTACATATGGTTCTCTATTAA
This sequence comes from Hylomyscus alleni, assembly GCA_019843855.1. Classification (NCBI taxonomy): domain Eukaryota; kingdom Metazoa; phylum Chordata; class Mammalia; order Rodentia; family Muridae; genus Hylomyscus; species Hylomyscus alleni. The sequence continues at coordinate 2,593 of JADRCC010268731.1, read as the reverse complement.
CATTTCCATATGGAACTCCTTGTGTTATCTAGCCCACCTCAGTAAATATAGCCAGTCTACCAGGAGGCTTCTCTTCTTGGCTCTTCCATAGCAATCAATTCTTTATTCATGAATTTGACTGGGACAAACTTCACTCCCATCTTTGTTCATCCAGCCAGACTCCTGACATCCAGGTCCAACAGCCAGAATGGTTTGTGAACAGCCCAAGTCAAATTATGTCATTCCTTTACACCCTGAGTCTTTGCCTAGCCCTTCAAGATCCTGAAGGGATCTTAGGTGTGCAGTCTCTCTCCAAAAAGAAACAGTCTTCAAACATTTCTGTTGCTATCCCAGGTCCTACTATATCTGTATCTATTTGCCTTAGATGGAAACAAGCAGGCCAGGCCCCTTCCATCTTAGGACATTTGCACCTGATATCTCTTCTCTGTTGAGGTTGTCTTTCCCCAAACTGCTTTCTTCCCTAGACAGAGGATACTCCTCTCTCTGCATATTTAATTACCACCCCTTCTGGATTTTCTTTGCTCCTTCCTTCACTGTCTCAAATTTCTTACAAGCTTTAAAAAAAAAAGAAAAAGAAAAAGAAAAAGAAACTGGTAGGGAAGGACATAGTGCAAACCTTTCTGATTTCCACTTGCATTAAAACCATAAGCTAAGCTGTACTCCTTAGCCTCCAACACAGAGCAGACACAGATGGCCTGGGGAAAGTGATCCTTCCCTATCCTTGGAAATTTAGAGGCCACTCTGCCATGAACAAAGAATTTTAAATCCAACCACACTGACATCACACTCTGCATAACAATCTTACAAAACAGCTCTTTCCTGTGACTGGGTGTGTCAGCAACCATCACAAGGTTTCAGGGGTGCCTATTGGGAATGAATGTGGATTGAAATCACCTCTCTTCAATTTGCAACAAGCTTGTTGAAAACTGTGCTTGCTTTCTTTTTAAAAATAAAGTTTAAACATTTCATTTTTAATAAGTTACCAGTGCTTATGCAGTGTTACAGTTTTTTAAAAAACAACACATTACTATGTTCTTGTGGCAAAAGCAAATGTGAATATATATCCCCTACAAAAAACAAACATGGGCTGGGCGGTGGTGGCGCACGCCTTTAATCCCAGCACTTGGGAGGCAGAGGCAGGCGGATTTCTGAGTTCGAGGCCAGCCTGGTCTACAGAGTGAGTTCCAGGACAGCCAGGGCTATACAGAGAAGCCCTGTCTCAAAAAACCAAACAAACAAACAAACAAAAAAAACATGGGCTTATTCCCAGCACACATAGTATGTCAAATAAATGATTATTAACTTGCCGGCAAACTGAGACCTGGGTAATGTTTCAAAAGTCAGATACACTGGCTCTGTAGTCATGGAAATCATTTCAAAGTTTACAAATTGAGTTACATAAAGCACGGCACAAATCTAAAAGGTGGAATATTGCAATTACATGGAGATTCCATTGTTCTTTGTTGTGAGTTTCTCATTCTCCAGCACAGCATCTGATAATGCATCCGGAGCAGAATGTACACATGTTGATAACGTGAAGATTCTCACCTAAATGTAACAAATCATTCTCAAATTTCCAGTTTCTGTAGCTTACTAAGTTCAAATTTTATCTGTTTGCATACTTTCTTGGTAAGGCCTTTGGGAAGTGTTGAGCAGAGAACTCTTCTTGGAACAGTAAGAACTGAATAGTTGAACATTTCCTTCTGGCTCATTTGCCTATTCCAAAAAGCCACAGGTACATCTGCTTTCCCTGGAGATGAACTGAAAAACTCTGAATACAAATCCACATGTCTTTTGGAAGGGTGTAGCCATTCTTTGATGTTCTATAATCCATTTTCATAACAACAAAGATGGAATGCAAGAACTAGGTAGTGTGCCTCAGTAGAAAACACCATCTCTATTGTACATTTCTGTTGTGCTTGGTTTTAGTATTAAGAATGGATTCAGAAAAATTCCAGAAAGTTTTACAGATGTCTAAAGATTTTGGCCCTGGAAACAGGAAGGAGCATTATTGGGAAAAGATGTTTGTTTCACCCTCATATCCCAGTTCTTATCAGACCACCAAGTGAATGGGAGCTCTTAATGGGATACAGAGAATATCCTCAGAATTCTAAGCTAGGTGCTTTCATAAAAGTGACAAAGAGCAGGGCTGTGTGGTCCCCCAGGGAGCTTATTCAATGACACATGAATTCTTGAGAAGAGATGGACTCCCTGGGAAGAAGGCAGTCTCCACAGGACACTCCCCATTCTTGACCTTAACCTGCCTTTCTGACCACAGCTTTGATCTTCAACCCCACATTAGAAGATAAGAAGCCCGACTCATTTCAGTCCAGTCACACTTTCAATTACTTCATTGAGTTCTGAGAATCTCCAAGGTAAGCAGTAGGAGAAAGACACAATGCTTTCAACTTCCCCTTGGTAACTCTGGCTCAGAGTAAACTTATCCCCTTGTCTTCCTCCATGGACTCTGCTGGATTAAAGGGGAATTATGTGGTTTTGTTGTCCTTTGGCTATGCTTCTACTGCCATGCATTGTTTTTTAAGCTATTGCACACACACACACACACACACACACACACACACACACACACACA
>JADRCC010268720.1:635-11620 GCA_019843855.1 Hylomyscus alleni | reverse complement strand
TTGAGTATTATAAAAGTTGTTTGATATAAAACAACAATCAATTTAACAGTCTTATGTAGATGCTTGTCTAGAGCATTACTGAAAATACATGTCTTGTCTACAGCAATAGTGGAAATACATTTTTCTCAATATAAATTTTAAATAACTCTAAACATATTAAATGTATATTTCAAAACAATACATCACTACTAGTATTTCCTTAAGTGAACATAAATATATAAAGTCTTTTTGTTTGTTTGTTTTGTCTTTAGTAGAGTTTAAAATCTTGGCTCTTACTGGTACAAGCCCAAAATAAGAACAATTTTTAGACATTGGATTTAATTGTAGTAAGGCTGTACTTCAATGACCCTCACATCACCAAAGGATTTTACCTCCATTGTAGCTAAGCTGAGAGTTGACAGTTCTGCTGCACCAAGAAATGAATTGTAGGCACGATTTTTGGATACAGACTTCCTGCTATGGTCAAAGCTATTTGACTTGAGTGAATGATTTTATTCTCATCCCACAGAGAACAGGTTATATTCATTTAAGAAATGGTGTATTTAATAAGATGGTCTATCTATAAAGTCATTCATCAACTGTTTCAATGAACAATGGTTCTGCTTGGAGGGTGGCACAGACATTACATGAGTGTAAGAATTTGGTTCATTAGCTGTTATAATTTGGAAAAGCATTCATTTCAGAGATAGAGTAACTAATAAAGTCCTCTTCTTCAAAATTGATACAAGAGTTACAAAAGTCAAGCAAATCATTCAGTCTCACTCTTTGTTGTTCTCTTACAAGCCACCTCCCTATGTAATCATTTATGTTTCTTTTGGGTATATAAATACTTTTGAAATATGTAAGCTGTTCTGAAAACCATAGTATAGTGTAAAAACATGAAATAAACAATACTACTAATAGAAAGGCTGAGATAGGAGAATCAAGATCTCAAGACCATTATGTTGTACACAGCAAGACACTGTTACGAACAAACAAGCTAAAAGTGTATATAGATTGTACAATATTGGACCTATTTCTCAAATTACCAAAATAGAGAGACCATTGGATAACAGTCAACGAATTTCTAATTCCTCATATTTTTGGATTTCAATCGATTAGGATATGTTGGTATTATTAATTTTCATATTAAGAAAAAGTAATTGTCACTTCCGGTTGTTTTTGTTGTAAGAGCTAGAATTAGGTTTGTGTGGATTTGTTGAAAGATTATTTTCTTGCTTCTTCTAGGGCGTAGACAAAATAGACTTTCAACCAAAACTGACCCAAAGAAACAGGGAAAGATACTTCATACCCATCAAAGGATTATATCTCAATTCTGAACATCTATGCCCCGAACACAAGGGCACACACATTTGTAAAAGAAATATTGCTAAAACTTAAATAGCACATCAAACCCCATATGTTAATAGTAGGAGACTTAAACACCTTATTCTCATCAATTTAGAGGTCATCCAGACAAAAACTAAGCATAGAAAAAAAGGAAACCAATAAACATTGTGAATCAAATGGACCTAACAAACATCTACAGAGTATTTCATCCACATTACCCATTTATGTGAATAAACATAAATATAGCTTCTCAGCATCTCTTAGAGCCCTTTCTATAATTGACCATATAATTAGTCACAAAGCGAGCCTCAACAGATACAAGAAAACTGAAATAATGCCTGGTATCTTATTGGACCACCATGGATTAGAATTGGATTTTAACAACAGCAGAAACACCAGAAAGCCTACACACTCATGGACATTGAACATTTCTCTCCTCAATGGTCTCTGGGTCAGGGAAAAAAGAAAGAAAGGAATGAAAGACTTTCTAGATTTCAGTGAAGTTGAAGGCACAACATACCCAAACTTATGAGACACAATGAAAGTAGTGCTAAGAGGAAAGTTCATAGCACTAAGTGCCTCCATAAATAAATTAGAAAGTTCTCATATCAGCATTTTCAAAGTACACCTGAAAGCTCTAGGAAAAAAAAACAAGCACACCAAGAGGAGTAGAAAGCAGGACATAATCAACATCAGGGAAGGCATCAATCAATAGAAAGAATCAATAACTCAAGAGCTGGTCCTTTGAGAAAATCAACAATATATACAAACTTTTAGCCAAACAAACCAAAAGACAGAGAGACAATATCCAAATAAAAAAATCACAAATGAAAAGAGATACATAATACAGACACTGAGGAAATTCAAAGAATTATTAGGTCTTACTTCTAAAGCCTGTACTCCACCAAATAGGAAAAAAAAAATCTTACTGAAAAGGATGATTTTCTAGACAGATACCACTTACAAAAAGTTAAATCAAGATTAGGTAAATTATTTAAACAACCCTATGACCCCTAAAGAAATAGAATCAGTCATCAAAAGTCTTTCAACCAAAAAAAAAAAAACCCAAACAAAACAAAACAAACAAACAAACAAAAAACAAGCAAACCAAAACACAGGACCAGATGGTTTTAGTGAAGAATTCTACCAGACTTTCAAAGAAGAGTTAATACCAATGCTCCTCAAACTCTTTCACAAAATATAGAAGGAATAGTCCAAGTCATTTTATGAAGCCCTAGTCACCTCAATACCTAAACCACACAAAGACTCAACAGAGAGAATATCATACCAATTTCTCTTATGAACATTGACACAAAAATACACAATAAAATACTCACACTCTGAATCCACACACACATCAAAAACAGCATGCGCTGTGATCATGTAGGCTTTATGTCCGTGATGCAGGGATGGTTCAATATACATAAATTCATCAATGTAATCCACTATAAACAAACTGAAAGGAAAAATTACATAATCTTCTCATTAGGTCCATAAAAAGCCTTTGACACAATTCAACACCCCTTCATTCTAAAAGCATTAGAGAAACCAGTAATACAAAGCACATACCTAAACGTAATCAAACCAACATAGAGCAAGCCAATAGCCAAGATCTAAATAAATTGAGAGAAACTTAAAGAACCACTAAAATCAAGGCAAGACAAGGTTGCCCAGAGTCTCCCTGTCTATTCAATATAATGCATAAAACCAGGACAATAAGATAACTAAAGGAGATCAAGGTGATACAAATTGGAAATGAAGAAGGCAAAGTATCACAATTTGTAGATGACATGATAATATATGTAAGTGACCCCCAAATTTCTACAAGAGAACTCCTACAGCTGATAAACACCTTCATCAAAGTGATTGGACACAAAATTAACTCAAAAAATCAGTAGCCCTCCTTTATATAAAAGAAGAATTGACTGAGAAAGAAATTAGGGAAACAACACCCTTTACAATAGCCACAAAAAATATAAAATATCTTGGTGTAACTGTAACCAAACAAGTGAAAGATCTGTATGACACAAACTTCAAGTTCTTGAAAAAAATTGTAAAAGACAGAAGATGGGAAGGTAGGTTAATGCTTATGGATAGGTAGGATTAACATAGGCAAATGGCCATTTTACCAAAAGCTATCTACAGATTCATTGCAATCCCTTTCTAAATTCCAACACAATTTCTTATAGACCCTGATGAACAATTCTCAACTTCATATAGAAAAAACAAAAAACTCAGAATAGCCAAAATAATACTGAACAATAAAAGAACTTCCGGAGGTACCACTATCCCTGACTTCAAGTTGTATTTCAGAGTAATAGTAATAAAAACTGCATAGTATTGGTATAGAAACAGACAGGTAGATCTTTGGAACTAAACTGAAGTCCTAGAAATAAACCCATACACCTACTATGGGCACCTGAGTTTTACTAAAGATGCCCAAATCATTCAATGGAAAAGGGAGAACATTTTTAACAAATGGTGTGGTCTAACTGAATGTCTGCATGTGGGAGAATGCAGTTAGATACATATTTATTACCCTGTAAGTCCAACTAGATCAAAAACTTCAACATAAAACTGGACACACTAAATCTCAGAGAAGCGAAAATAGGAATTAACCTTGAAAGCATTGGTATAGGAGACAATTTTCAGAACAGAACACCAATGGCTCAGGCTCTAGGATAAATGGTACCTCATGAAACTGAAAAATCTTCTGTAAGGCAAAGGACACTGTCAAAAGACAAAACAGCTGACTACAGATTGTAAAAGGATCTTCACCGACCCTACATCTGACAGAGGCCTAGTATCCAAAATTTATAAAGAATTCAAGAAGTTAGACACCAACAAACCAAATAACTCAATTAAAAAATGGAGTACAAGGGCCGGGTGATGGTGGTGCACACCTTTAATCCCAGCACTTGGGAGGCAGAGGCAGGTGGATTTCTGAGTTTGAGGCCAGCCTGGTCTACAGAGTGAGTTCCAGAACAGCCAGGGCTAAACAGAGAAACCCTGTTTTGAAGAAAAAAAAAGGGGGGTACATATCTAAACAGAGAGTTTTCAACAGAGGAATCTTGAATGGCTGAGACACACTTATAGAAATATTCAAAGTCCTTACTCATCAGGGCAATGTAAATCAAAACAAGTCTGAGATGCCATCTTATACCCATCAGAATGTCTTAGATCAACAACTCAAAAGAGAGCACATGCTGGCAAGGATGGGAGCAAAGTGAACACTCCTTCAATGCTGGTGGGATTTCCACATTGGAAATCAATTTGGCAGGTTCTCAGAAAACTGGGAATAGTTCTACCTCAAGATTCATCTATACCATTCCTGGGCATTTATCCAAAAGATGCTGTATCATCCCAAAAAAGACACTTGCTCAACTATGTTCATAGTAGCTTTTTTTGTAATAGCCAGAAACTGGAAATGACCTAGATGTCCCTCACCTGAAGAATGGATAAAGAAAATGTGATAATCTACACAATGGAATACTAATCAGCTATTTTAAACAAAGTCATCATGAGTTTTGCAGGCAAAGAGATAGATCTTGAGTGAAGTAACACAGCGCCAAAATGTCATGTATTCTAAGTATTCACTTAAAGTAAATATTAGCTATATAATTCAGGATACCCATGCTATAATCCACAGACTCAAAAAGCTAAACAAGAAGGAATGTCCAAATATAGATGCTTCAGTTTCACTTAGATGGGGAAAGGTTAAGGCCTAGGTAACTGTTACTTGCCTAGCCTGCCATTATAAGGAAACTTTTTCATATGTTTCTGCTGTTACTAGGAAACTCTCTAATGCCGTGATTGTATAAATATTCTATTATATTCTGTGCCTTGAAAACAAATCGTGATAGGAGTCAGTAAAACTGTTTTTGTATAGTTACTCACAATAAGCTTGGACCTGAACCAACTACCCAACAGCACTTCCCACACTTGAGTATAAGGTTTTGTGGTATAAGCTGCCCCTGGGATGGACACCAACATATGAGAGACACTTGCATCAAAATAAGAAACTATTTGGAATAAGACTTTCATTTGGAGTTGTGGTCGAGTAAAGTTTAAGTTCCCAAGACCTTCCTGGAAATTGATATCCTACTTGGCAGAAAGAGACATGTACATGCATAACTGTTATCCTGGTTGGCAGGGTAAGATATAAACATTAGACAAGTCCCATCCTGATAGACAAATTAGAGTATGAAGGCAAGTCAAGTCCCCTGCCAGAGTTGAATACCCCAACCAATGGAAGCAAGACAAGTATACTACAAAGAATGTTCCCAAGAAAATCCCCCTATCCCTAAATCCTGATTGGTGAAATAACTTGGCACAGATATTCATGGATTTTGGGCTTAGAAACATTGTAAAATCTTAACTCAATGTCATGGTTCAGTTTCTGAATTTGGACCATCACCCTGTTTCACCAGGCATATGCTCGATAAGGCATTCTTGTCTGCCTGAGATCAGTGTTTGTGTGACCTGGGAGGAGATTCCTGGACCCCAAAAATATGCACTGCGTGCATACACACGCCACAAACATTTAAACGGAATCTTTTTCATTTTTCTTTTCATCCCCGAGTACCCTTACCTTCGAATGGAAAGTCCTTGTCAACTTTGATTCAGCCTTGATTACAATGATAGGAAACTACAAGTCACTGTGATATTTGACTTCTTCATTTTGACATCATTTTGGAGTACTCAGGTGGCAGCGTGTATATGGGAAACAAAGAGATTGGGTTCATGAGGGTAGACTTTTATTTGGAATCAATGAATGTCGGTTACTAAGTTTTGTATCTCAGCACCCAGTGTCTCCTCCCATCAGCTATATGATGCAGGCAGGGGCTGGTGCTTCACAAATGACATCAATATGGACTGACCAACGCCCTCAGAGCTCCCAGAGATTCAACCACCAACCAAGGAGTACACATGGAGGGACTGATTGTTCTAGCAGCATGTGTATAGTAGAGGATTGCAAAGTCGGTCATCAATGGGAGGAGAGGCCCTTGACCCTGTGAGGGTTCTGTGCCCCAGTGTAGGGGAAGGACAGGGCAGATAAGTGGGAGAAGGTGGGGTGGCAGACATGGGGAGGGGGGAGGCAACAGGGGTTTGTTCTTGTTGTTTTTGTTTGCTCATTAAAGAAAAAAAATGTCAAAAAAAAATAAAAAATAAATAAAAATAAAAAGAAGACAAATGACTATTAGGGTTTACCAGCTGGTTTACTCGGAAGCTCTACTAACTGTGGTGGGGGGATGGTAGTGGTACAGGGGGTGGTGATTAGAGGATAAAGACAAGGTGTGGGGACGAGATAGAAACTATGTGAAGCTTCCTGTCTGCTTCCTATTCCTGGGAGCATGTAAGCCTTGCCTTCTGCTGCAGTCTGAGATGGCAGTTTCTTCCCATCACGTCATGGGCAGATACTGTCTGTGCCTTCTCAGAGAAGCCAGGACCAGATGTCTGGAGAGATGTGTGTTTAAGCTCTGTGGGGTTTCTTCTCCATGCTTCTAAGTTTTACTATGGCCAGCCTCTTTCCATTGTTTCCCCTGCCCAAGGGTGGCAGCTAGTTCTTGCGGTTGCTATTTCACGTTCCGTTTTTGCCTTTTCAGTCACCTAGTTACAACTCCTTCCATTATATTTTCTCTGTTAAGTACCGAGTGTATAACCACTGTATCCTGACAGGTTCTTACTGGAGTCAATGCATGTAGCCCAAGTCTTTAATGTTCGCTACGCCTCCAAAGTCAATCAAACTTTTTCTGACCTATTGAACATTTTCCCATCACACTTAATTTTTTTTGTTAGACTTGAAGTTTCTTTTAGCAACAAGAATGGAAAATATAATTTTATTCTTCTTTTTGGAGGGGAGGATTAAATATGTTTGTTATAAAGCTTGTAATTTGCTTTCTTTAATGGTAAAGATGAACAGTTAGTCAGACTCGTTACTGCATGAATCATGTATCAGTTAGAAAAACCCCAGATCCCAGGTCTACTTTCTCAGTGTTATCTTGATAAATAAGATGGTGGTGCTCACAGCTTAAAAAAAAATCTCAACAAAAAATCTCAACAGGAAGGATTTGTTTCTGATAATTTGCTATTAGAAAGGTTAAGAGGGGTTTAGAAGGGTGGTGAGACATCGGCTAGTTCTATAAAGAGAACAATGGTTACTTTGGGAGCCAATGATTCTATTTTCAAATTAGACTTAGCTGTTGGCTCTCTGGGAGCAAAGCAGTAATCAGTGCTTTTGTGAACAAGTAAAATAAAGTTGACCTTTTCTTACACATATCAATCCTATAATAAAGAGAGAATGCAATCTCCCTTTATTATCACCCAGGGGTGTCCAAGGTTAGTCAGAAATGTCAAGCCAGGAGAACCAAACACAGGGAAATACAATGGCTGGGATCATGAGACAGAAAATTCCTGAAATCTGATCTTAAGAAGGCATAAATCAGAGCTGTTCAGGATTACCCTAAAAGCAGAGAGTAGACTACAATATTCAATGTACTGGAAAAAAAAAAAAAAACCTGTCAACTAAGATTTGTATATCTAGAAAAATCTGAAATAATTTAGATCTGCCTTACAAGAAATACTAAAGAAAATCTTTGGGTTAATAGAAAGTAATGCAGGATGATAACTTGAAATGATGTAGTAAATATGTGATTATTTGAAAATGTATAAATAAAATGGATTTGTTGGTTGAGTTTTCCTAAGCGACATGCACACAGTCGTACAAGCAGTTGCTATGATGCAGTTCTACTAGGTGACTAGTACCAATTGGGAGGTCTATGTGTGGTAATGAGAATAAGGAGGGATAAAGAAGATGTCCTAGATGGGAGAACCATTTCTATTTTGCTGAAGTCACCTCCTGTGCATAAACATGTTGTGGAGGGTGGAAAATTATATATTCCTAATAAAAAATATAGTAATCTATGAAATAACTCTAAGAAAATGACTCACAAAATAAGCTTATCAGTTTGACAGAAAGGACTGAGTTTAGCTAATTTCTGTAATTCATCACATGAGAAGCTGAGGCTGCAGGATTGCCAGGAGTTCCAGCCAGCCTGGGCTAGGTATATAAAACCAGCTCAAATAAAAGCATTCCGAGAGACCACAAGAGGCTCAGCAGGTAAAGTTTTTTGCCATATTAAAGCTGGTGACCTGATTTGATCCCTGGACCCCACACAAAGGAGAGTGAATGGACTCCACAGTTGTCCTCTGACATCTGCATAAAAGTGTGTGGCATGTGCCCATCTCAGTGTATCATATGAACACACAACAATGACATTATAAAATTGATAGGTATTGAAACAACACACTAAAAATTCTGAGAAAAAAGACGGTTGTTTGGAGGAACAGATATGAAATGCATGAGACATTTGGAAGATAGGCAGAAAAGGGCAAATGTACTTTTAAAGAAATCAATAACTATCAAATATGATCATATAATAATAAAAAAGCAGAGATTCTTAAATTGGATAAAAATATATATAATATACATTCCAGGGCACAACTGGTTATAAATCAAAAGGAATTAACATAGCTGTAATAGATACACTAATATAAGACAAAAATGGAAATTAATATCATTGGAGACACTAAGACACCATAATGAAATATTGATACATCATTAAAATAACATAGTTACCCTTATTAAAAATTTCAAGTAAGATTAAAATAAAATTAATTTAAATAATTAATATTTATTCAATCATTTAATTTAATTCAGATTAATTAATTATTTAAATTAATTGAATAATTAATTTAAAATTAATTTAAAATTAAATAATTTTTTTTCTAGGGGCGAAATTTACCTTTTATTAAATTAGATATTTTCTTTATTTACAATATCTCCTTTCCCAGGTTCCCCTCTAAATAAAATAAAATAAAATAAAAACTAAAACAAACACCTGTTCCCTCCCCACTCCCCCTGCTCACCTCCCCACCCTTTCCTGCTTACTGGCCCTGGCATTCCCCTACACTGGGGCATAAAACCTTGATAGGGCCAAGGGCCTCTCCTCCAATTGATGACCGACTTGGCCATCTTCTGTTATACACATGCTGCTGGAGCCATGAGTCCCCCCATGTGTACTCTTTGGTTGGTGGTTTAGTCCCTGGGAGCTCTGAGGGTACTAGTTTGTTCATATTGTTGTTTGTCCTAAGGGGCTGCAAACCCTTCAGCTCCTTGGGTCCTTTCTCTAGCTCCTTCATTGGGGACCCTGTGCTCAGTCCAATGGATGGCTGTGAGCCTCTACTTCTGTATTAGTCAGGTACTGTCAGAGCTTCTCAGGAGATAGTTCTATCAGGCTCCTGTCATCCAGCACTTGCTTGTATCAACAATAGTGTCTAGATTTGATGATTGAATATGGGAAGGATTCTCAGGTGAAGCAGTCTCTGAATTGTCCTTCCTTCAGTCTCTACTCCATAGTTAGTCTCTGCAACTCCTTCCATGGGTATTTTGTTCCCCCTTTTAAGAAGGAACGAAGTATCCACACTTTGATCTCCCTTCTTCTTGAGTTTCTTGTGGTTTGTATTTGTACTTTGTGTATTCCGATCTTCTGGGCTAATATCCACTTATCAGAGAATGCATACCATGTGTGCTCTTTTGTGATTGGGTTACCTCACTCAGGATGATATTCTCCAGGTCCATCCATTTCCCTAAGAATTTCATAAATTCATTGTTTTTAATAGCTGAGTAGTATTGTGTAGATGTACCACATTTTCTGTATCCATTCCTGTGTTGAGGGACATTGGGGTTGTTTCCAGTTTCTGGCTATTATAAACAAGACTGCTATGAACATAGTGGAGCATGTGTCCTTATTACATGTTGGAGCATCTTCTGGGTATATGCCAAGGAGTGATATAGCTGAGTCCTCTGTTTGTACTATGTCCAATTTCTGGAGGAACCGCCAAACTGATTTCAAGAGTAGTTGTGACAGCTTGCAGTCCCATCAGAAATGAACAAGTGTTCCTCTCTCTCCACAATCTCTCCAGCATCTGCTCTCACCTGAGTTTTTATCCTAGCCATTCTGACTGGTGTGAGGTGGAATCTCAAGGTTGTTTTGATTTGCATTTCCCTGATGACTAAGGATGTTGAACATTTCTTTAGATGCTTCTCAGTCATTCAGTATTCATCAGTTGAGAATTCTTTGTTTAGCTCTGTACCCCATTTTTTAATAGGGTTATTTGGTTTTCTGGAGGCTAACTTCTTGAGTTCTTTGCATATATTGGATATTAGCCCTCTTTCAGATATAAAATTGGTAAACAAGTAAGTATATTTTACTGTATTTACAGGATGAAAGCAGAAAGAAGTCTAATGGATTATCTCAACAAATTCAGACAAATAATTAAGAATAATCTACTGTTAGCAGGGCAGTGTTGGTACATGCCTATAATCCCAGCATTTGGGAGGCAGAGGCAGGTAGATTTCTGAGTTCGAGGCCAACCTGGTCTACAGAATAAGTTCCTGGACAGCCAGGGCTATACAGAGAAACCCTCTCTCTCTCAAAAAAAAAATCTACTGTTGAATCACAACTAAATGTCTCAAGCCAGAAATAGAGATATATTTCTCAGCCTGCCTCCTAGTCACTTTTGGGGTTTGGGAATTGCCACAGTTAGTATATATATATATATATATATATATATATATATATATATATATATAT